>CAUYPK010105197.1:0-17699 GCA_963574355.1 Loris lydekkerianus
CAAGTACTGGCCTGGCCAAGGCCCAGCCATCAAAACATCTTCTCCATGACTTAGCAATTATGAATTGGGCTACAATAAACATTCTGGTACAAATATCTTTGTTATGATGTGATTTTTGGTCTTCTGGGTATATGCCTAGTAAAGGAATTATAGGATTGAATGGCAGATCTATTTTTAGATTTCTATGTGTTCTCCATACATCTTTCCAAAAGGAATTTATTAATTTGCATTCCCACCAGCAGTGCAGAAGTGTTCCCTTTTCTCCACATCCACGCCAACATCTCTGGTCTTGGAATTTTGTGATATAGGCTAGTCTTACTAGAGTTAGATGATATCTCAAAGTAGTTTTGATTTGCATTTCTCTGATGATTAAAGATGATGAGCATTTTTTCATATGTCTGTAGGCCGTGAGCTTGTCTTATTCTTCTTAGTAAAGTATCTCAAGAATGGAAGAAAAAGTATCCAATGTACTCAGCCCTACTATGAAAATAATTTATGACTTTCACATGAAAGCTATAACCCAGTTATAACTCAAGAATAGGGGGAAGGAAGAAAATGAGGGGAGGGAGGGAGGAGGTGAGCGGAGGGAGGGTGATTGGTGGGATTACACCTGCGGTGCATCTTACAAGGGTACATGTGAAACTTAGCAAATGTAGAATGTAAATGTCTTAACACAATAACTAAGAAAATGCCAGAAAGGCTATGTTAGCCAGTGTGATGAAGAGGTGTCAAACGGTCTATAAAACCAGTGTGTGGTGCCCCATGATCGCATTAATGTACACAGCTATGATTTAATAAAAAGAAAAGAAAAGAAAAGAAAACATCTTCTCAAGTGCTAGCAGAAGGTAGCTTCAGTGTGTCATCACATTCCTGGCCAAACATCATCTGCAGAGCAGCAATTATGTCCAAAGTCTTCTGCGACTGTGAGTCTGCCACAAACTACAAGTATATATGTTACTAAAATTTTCCATGAGATTTGCCAGGTATGTATACTAGGATCATGTTCAGGTTACAAAAAAATCTAGAATTAAACTTACCTCTTAGAGTCTAACAACTAGGAGAACATCATAAACAAAAATAAAAATCCCAAGAAGATAATCAAAGTTCAGGTTGAGATTACAGAGAATATGTTTGTATGTGTTGTTAAGAAAATCTGTAGAAATATGAAGAAAGGCTGATAGATGGAATTTTCCACATGCCATGAGAGAGGGAACATTTTGCATTGGAGATTAAATGATATTGCACATTTGTTGTGTTTTACTTTTTTTCAAGAGGCGTGTCTGTGTGTGAGTATTGGCTATGAAAGAAAAGTGGAGTCCTCCAGATAAAATATGTACTTTTTGAATATACAAATCATTATTCTTGGGTGTTAGAATACCCAAGGATGTATATCTGGATGGTGCATTAAGATTCATACCATCTCATTAGATTCGGGGTGTATATCCGGATGGTGCACTAAGATTCGTACCATCTCATTGGAATCATGTAAGGTTTTCCTGTTTTCAGGAACTTGCTTGAGGTCAAGCCATTCACTCTGCCATTAGTTATTTGAGTTTGAACTTTTAGAAGATCAGCAAGATTGAACAAAGTTATATGGGGAATTAAGTTATAGGATTTAATGTGTATTTAAAATCTGCGTCCTGATATGTTGGATTTTTAAATCTTTCCCCACTTCCATCCTACTATTTTTTTTTTTTTTTTTTTTAATTTCCTGCTTGTTCCCAACCAACACCTCTGCGCCACGGGGCTGCTTCTTATTTTTCTCCCCACCGTCCCGACCTTGCTGCTCATGTGCTTTGCCTCTAACTGGGATGTCCTTTCCCTTTGCGATTTACATGTTTAAAGATCTGGGTATTTTTCAACTTGCCAGTTCGTTTATATCTCCTCTATCTATCTTTGACTTGCCAAATATATTAATTTCTTCTTCCCAAACTATTATAAAACTTGTCTGTTTTATTTTTACCTTATAGAATTATATTATTAACTGTACCAAGGGTGTATATTGGACAAATCCCCATAGTAACTTCTATAGTAACTTCCCTCCTCTAGACTGTCTAGATTTCCTCCTTAACCAAACAGTGAGTTCTACAAAGAATGACATTCATTTTTTGAACCACCTATAATGTCTAGATCAGGGCAAAGCACGCAAGTGCTCAACAAATATAGTATGAGCTGCTGACGAGAATTGGAATTAAAACATCTGTTTTCCGAAGTGAAGATAAAGACAGGTGTTCAAAATGTATACAAACCATTAGTAGTGAATTAATACAATTTGACACTGCTATTTAAACTCTGTGCTAATCTACTTATACTTTAATACACATGGAATGAGAAAATGACTTACTTGATAGATTCACAGCCTATATGGGTCACCTAAATTTTAAAAGTTACAGTTTACATTAAATCAAAGAACCATGACACCAAAAATCCTAGTTAGACTAGCTATCACCCTGTATTTGACTTTGTTTGTCTTTTCTTCAGAGGGAATTTATCCAGGAAAGAATAAAAAAAGCCCACAAGGGCAAGCCACGATAAAGAGAGAGCCCTACCTGTCCTAGAACATGAAACAGGTCCACTATTAATTTCTCCCCCTGGGAAGTGACTCTGACCTTGCTGACATGTTTGAGGGTAGCAGTCAATGGCCTTATCTGTCCCGCCTCTGAACCATGGCGTTGCTAAGCCCACTCCCCTCAGGTAAGCTGTGACTTATTAGAGAAATACAGCCAACTCATTAACCCAGGTGTAGGGCTTTGATTAACAGTGTGGGTCGTTGCTTAGAAGGATCAGGCCTGTGCTGGTCTTTATTATGTACACGTAATACTCAGATAACTTTAAATGAGAAACCCGATGTCACCAATCTGCCTTTACAGTCGCAGCTAGGTCAGCCTTCCTGGGCCGCGCCTCGCCTGGGTTTGCCTCACACTTTTACCTTTCCTTGTTACCTCCTGTTTGTGTCTGACTCATTCTGAGTTGTTCAGAGTCTCTGGCTCAGCCGGCCCCAGGCTCCTGAGTGACTTGCCCTGCCTCAGCCACCATCCTGCATGTCAGCTCTGCCCTGGGCCACCTACTGCATGCCGCATCTGCCTTCCAGGCATGGTTTGGTGGCCCAGGCTGTTAGGGAAGGGGTTTAATTCTCTACAGCATTAACCAGGGGAAACAGGAGGTAGGAGGAAGCCACAGAGAAAAATGATCCTTTTCCTCCCCTGGGTTTCTTTTTCTCTGAGCAGAGTGTCTCTGTCCAGAGTGGGTCTAGAGACATCTCAACTGCTGAGCAAACACTTTGCCAGCGACAGGCTGTGCCCGTCAGGGTTCCTTGAGAAGCGGGCACGGTGGAGGAATTGCATTTTGCATTGCTCACCCCCGCCCCCCACCTTTGCTTACAGTTCCCTCACTCTTGCTCCCTGGGTCTGGCATCCTCCAAAATCAATCTTCAAAGCTTCATCTTACCCCAGGCTGTTTTTCCTGGGAATCTCAGCCAGGGTGATATATAATAGATACATAATAATGACTTGTTTATAAGCTTGTCCCTTCTGGGAGACCATAAACCCCCTGAAAACAGAATCCATGTCATAGCTTTTGCTGTACCTACCCCAGTGCCTAACATAAAATAGGCCAAAGGTCGATGTTCGTATGACAGACTTCTACATGAAAATATAGGGTGTCATAAAATAAACATGTTCTTTGTAAAATGTGTACCTCCAAATAGAATTACTATGCAAGCCTTTCATCTTATTGCCTAATAATTTAAACATCTTCTCTTGTATGTTAAATATAATGCACTACTTCGATGGTTCTCAACCTTCCTAATGCCGCAACCCTTTAATACAGTTCCTCATGTTGTGGTGACCCCCAACCATAAAATGATTTTCATACACTTGTATTTGTACAGGCTGTATGTGACAGTTTTAGGTGAACCTTGTGAAAGGGTAGTTCAACCCCCAAAGGGTGAGAAGCACTGCACTAGTTGAATCATAGAGAAAGTAAGAAAAAAAGAGTTTTACTAAGCAGATAGTTAAAAGCCCCAGTGGTATTTTTGCCATTTTGTTATCCCCACCAGTAAAATAACTCTTATTCAGAACAGACCCAGAAAATTAAAAAATCTGTGCAGTATATCTAAATATCATAGGAGTTGGCTGCCTCTGAAAGGTAAAGGATAAATAAATATCAGGTAATAAACATCTAAGAACTTTGACAGGAAATAAAAGTAGAAAGCCCATTACTTTCATAAAAAGAGAAGCCTAAATAAAGCCAGATTGGCAATAGAGCAAGTCTCAGCATCTTCTGTTGAATTTGCAATAAACCACAGATGCCAGACATTCATCTCATTTAATTCTTAGTCTGGTGCTTAGTTTGAATAGAGTACTTGAAACGTTTCCCAAATTGTATTAACTATGGTGAAAGAAATTCTACACTCACAGATGAGAGGCTGGTGGGAAGAATGTAAATCCAGCGTACTTTATGGTGGAGAATGTAGGTTGATCACGAATGCTTCATGGTTGGGGCTGTAAGATCTAGTGAGAGCCCCAGATCACTGCATTTAAGTTTGGACACAGATTAAATAACGTGTGTGTTCTATGAATGGATACCTCTACGCAAACATTGTCAATTCTTTTGCCTTTTATTTCCATTCGTTTCAAAGTACAGTAGAACTTCTGTAAGGAGGTGGTCAACATAAGGCACGAGGCCAACTGTACTGATCTGTACATGTGGTGCATCCAGTCTATGAAAATTAGGTCAACGTAAGGAGGTGGTCAGTATAGAGAGGTGGTCAACTATGTGGAGGTCCTACTGTACTTGTTTATGTGTGCTGAAGGGGGGTTCTAAACCACTAGCTAACAGCAGTTTTGTACTAAAAGAAAAAAATAGCACTTATAGAATTTGTATGAAAAATGTTCTCAATTTCAGAGTCTTAAGTTTGAACATTTCAGGAAATCTGACCTCTTAGATAAAAATGGAAGTAAGAAAGGCCCAGATGAGAAATGGGAGGAAAGAAAGACATCGACTTTTATTGAAGCTTTGTGTGTATTATGTCACTTAATTTTGGTAATTATCTGTGGAGCAGGTTTCATTACTCCTGTGCACAGGTAGAGGAAACTGAAGCTCACGCAGTTTCGCTGTCCTACTGACTATGTCATGATGCCTGGTTATCATTAACTGTTGGCAGAGTTGAAAGGCCTTTTTTCTCCTCATTAGATGCCCTTGACTTTGCCAGCCTTTGACTTTGTACCATCGGATCTTGGTTTTAGTGTAAATGGCAACAACTTGGAGTATTGGCAAAAAGAGTGGGACAGAGAAATTGAATATTATATAACATTTGTCAGGGTTCTCCAGAGAAACAGAATAAAATGAACAGTCACAGAGACTGTAACCTCTGCTGTCACTGGAAGCTGGTTAGTAGGACCATCAATGTCTCCAGTAAGACGCTGAGATTAGTAATAAAACTGGTTCCAGCCAGAGATGAGGATGGTGCTTGAAAGCATGCCTTCAAATTCTGCATCTTATTTGGATTCTAGATTTGGTGCCAATATTTATATAACTTTTATTTTGATAATGAAAAAGCCATAGAGATATGTTACCTAGAAAATCTATTCACTTATTCTGCTGTCTGAATCCTTGTCTTATAAATATATTGTTTCTGAAATCTTAGCTACCAATGAAATGTCCATTCACCACTAAGGAGTAGAGTGCTTTGTTTTCCTGGGTGGGTGATGTATCATATATTGAAAATGGTCTATGTCTTGTAATATTTCAGAAGCAAACAAACACTGAGAGGCTATTATTAAAAATACGTGCATGTGTGGGTGTAGATATCTCTGACACAGTGTCAAAAATCAAAGTCATCTTTTGTCCCTTTTATTTTAACACACATTTTTACTTTTTTCATTTCTTTCTGTAGTAACAGCAAATATCACCAGGCAGAAATTCTACTTCTTCAGTTTCCTGAGCTCGTAGGTCACATTGCTTTTTTACTGGAATCTCTACCCGGATCAGTAACCAAGGAAACAAATCCCTGGTCAATGACTCACAAGAAATTCACTGTGGAGGTGGCTTATTAGTTTCCCCCACCAAGAACTGGGATAAAAAGCTTGCTTGTGATTTTTTTCCCATCTATTTCTCCTTTCTCTCTTACTTGTGATCCAGAAAAATCTAAAGTAAATTTAATTAAAATCAATAGACAAAAAGATCCAGCACTGTAAAGTACTATTTTGGGACTCACAGCATACGTATATATAAATATGAAATATTAATAAGATTAAGGGTAGTTTATTTTATGACTATATTTCTTTCAGTTTGCATGTGAGTGAAAAACAAAAATAATTTTAAGATGGTGATTTTAGGTTTAAGCAGTATCCTTACCCTCTGAAGAATTATTTGGAGAAGGTGCTAAGCACGCCTAAAGGGAAAGAAGAGAGAAATCTGACAGAAGTTTGAATGGGAAAAAAAGTCAGCTTTGTGAAAAGGGGTAAAGGTGGAAAGAAATTGACAAGGGGCAAAAGACAAAAGCAAAATCTTTGGCATTGCTTAAAAATATTCCATAGTATGCAAAGATGCAGTTTTAAACATGAATAAACCCAGTTATATTTCTGGGAAAAAAATATATATGCCTACCTAATTATTTAAAGGGAAATAAGAGGGAGAGGACATGATAGAATGACATTTGACATATTTCTCAAACAGTTACAAGGGAGGGAAAAGCAGTGAGACTGCTGAACACGGTTACCTGGCTTGAAAGTGCTAAAAGGAATGGACCTCTTGAGAAAGGCGTCTGGGAACAGGGCAGGCATTAACAGCAGACTTGCAACATGTTCCCTCTTGCCATGGGAGCTTTTAGGACTGTGTTAAAAAGGGCAAAAATAGCTAAAATTGTGAGTCAAGAACGGTGAACTCAAGGAAGTATTTTAGAGCCTCTATGAAGAATTAGACAAAATTAATAAAAAACAGCAATCTTTAGAAATTAATAGAAGGTATTTATCTATGTTCGTCATGTCAAAAAACAGACAATGAGGAAATCACATGATATTGTTACATTGAGAGCTTGAGAAGCGCGGACTTGAAGGACCGTGGAAGTCCATTAATATAGTTGTACTTTTTATGTTACACAAATGTAAAGTTGTTTCTGGAAGAACAAATAAGGATTTTGTTTGATAGTCCTGTAGAATGTGTTTGCCACTGGGGAATATCACAGAAGTATACTACAGAAATCTCAGTACTAGTACTAGGACTAGTACTACTTTGACTAAATTACTGTTAGGAAAAATAAGAACAATTCAGCGGCCCCTGTGGCTCAGTGAGTAGGGCGCTGGTACCATATACCAAGGGTGGCGGGTTCAAACCCGGCCCCAGCCAAACTGCAACAAAAAAATAGCCGGGCCTTGTGACGGGCACCTATAGTCCCAGCTACTTGGGAAGCTGAGGCAAGAGAATCGCCTAAGCCCAGGAGTTGGAGGTTGCTGTGAGCTGTGACGCCACAGCACTCTACTGAAGGCGACAAAGTGAGACTCTGTCTCTACAAAAAAAACAAAAAACAAAAACACAAGAACAATTCACCTGATGGTCACAAGTGGAGGCCCCAGGACAAGTGGATAGGGATCAGTTTGTCCCTCCTCGTCCATGTTCCTCTTAGCAATGCTGTACCTGGAAGCTTAGCCCACAAGCTTTGAGCTAGGGCTGTCTCCACCCTGGAATCCAGAACTGGAGCCTTTGCTCAAGCTCAGCTATCAGCCCCTGCCAGGCAGGCCAGTTTCCCCCACAAAGACTCTGGCAAAGACTTGTGTTTACACTACTGAGGGACCCTCCCTTTGGTACTGGACTGTGTGTGGTAGACCTGGGAAGCTGAAGCTGCAGGATCCACTCACTGCAGAGAGCTTGAGAAAGGAGTTGACCCCAAGGAAGTAAAGGAAAGAGGGGAGAGTGCCTGAGGCCTGGACAAAGGCCCACGTGACATTGTGTGGACTTTTCAATGAACAGTAAATATTTCTTTGCTTTAAGGCAATTTGAGTTATTTTTTTCTGCTTGCAACTGAAAGATCTCTGACAGAGCTGGATATTTAACCTATCCACAGGTGCTGAACTTCCCCCTAGAGCCAAAAAAGGTTGAATAATTCTGTAATTAAGGCAAGTGCAGTTTGTGCGGGGGAATCTTTTGGGTTAATGACTGGAATGTCAGGAAAAAAAAAAAAAATTAAAGTATGTATTGTGTCTTCAGGAAGCCTGTACCTTAGTTAAGGAACAAAACCGAAGAAGAATGAGCTGCTTTGCTCTGTTTC
This sequence comes from Loris lydekkerianus, assembly GCA_963574355.1. NCBI lineage: Eukaryota > Metazoa > Chordata > Mammalia > Primates > Lorisidae > Loris > Loris lydekkerianus. Next base: position 8,267 of record CAUYPK010105197.1, read on the forward strand.
TCTGATTTAGTAAATGTACAAAGAATGTCCAGAAGGCAGGAGAGAAGAATTAGTCATGAGTGGTTGTGAGGATGAGATGGTAACATAATAAATAAGCAGAATAATTGGTTAAATGTCTACCCAATGCGTGAGGTAAAATTTAAGGGCTTAGTAGGATAGGTTGTTTGGAAATTTTAAAATTTCTTCTTAGTTTATTCCATTGAGTTTGGTTATATTGGTTAACACCTTAAGTAGAGAATAAATCATTAATTAGGTCATTTGATGACATGTAAATACATACCAAAAAGATTCGTTTCAGTTTTTGGAACATAATTGGGGGAATAGGGTATTCAACTGATAAAATATTTGAAATTCCTTTGTAGCAGCTGGGAGAAGTGTTGCTCGTTAATAATTTGATTCTCCTTAAAGGAACAAACATTCTGGGTTTTGCCACTTTGCAGACTTTTTTCTTTGCCCCATGAGAGCCTATAGCGGGGTCTTCTTGGTTATAAGAAGTATTTATTTTCCAAGTAACTTTGTTGGGTTTCAAGGCAGCTGTCTCCTAAAATGTTGGGGTTTCAGGCAGCTGCCTGGGTCCTTGGTTCTTGGAGTGTTCTTGGTTGAAAAATGACCAAACACCCCAAAGTAAGGCAAGGCTGAATCAAATTTTATTGAGGAAGAGAATGAAATTTTTACCCAGTGAGAAAATTAACAAGACAGGATGTGTTTGCCACAGATAGTGAACAAGCTTTCAATAGGCTGTAGAGTTCCAAAAGTAATTCCACCTGACAGATTCTGCTAGTGTAATAAATTCCTGGTGCTTCCTGCTGTACCATCTTCCCAGAATCCTTCACTACTGGGGATTTTCATCTACTCTTACCTAGACTGATTGCTCTTTCGGCCTTCTGCAAAGCTGGTATCATGGGTCTCTCCCTTGTATAATTATAAGAATTTTTCTGAGTCTTTCTGGATTTGGTCACCTTTCCTAAGGTCCCCTCTCCTCTGCCTTTTCATTTCTGCTTCCCCCTCTAACTTCTGCCATTCTTTTTACCAGGTCTCTTTGTCCTTGTAAATTTATGCTTTCTTTGGGAAAAATACCTAATTCACTGTTTTGTTAGTGGGGGTAACAATCTTCCACATAAACAGCTTGAAAAATTTTTTAAAAACAGAGCAATGTGTGTTTTATTTTGTCTAATAAGTCTAATGGTCTAAAAATAACAAATCATATGTCGAAGTTAAAAGTCAGATTGCAGGACTTTTTAACTTTTGCTTTGGATTAGACGTGATACACTTAAGTGTTTTCCATTGTCATAAAGAGAAAGTATTAAAAGTTAGATGTTACGTCTTCACACAAAATCAATATAGTTGATGTAAGATTTCACCTTTTTCCCTCAAAAGCACCATTAAAACCTCAACACTTATAAAATTTCAAAGTAATCGTCTTGTCCAAAGATGTCCTGTAATCTTGTCTTCAGTTTACAGGATATTGAGGCCTGGGGAAGAGGTGGCATGTTGAAGCTCTACCTTCTTTTGCTGGAAGACCTGGGACCAGAGACCAAGTGTCTTGAGAAAGAAAGAGAGGACCATCATGATGGAAAAGAAGGTGTGGGGGGTGGGGGGAGCTTATGAGTTAGGAAAAAAAAAAAAAAAAAGCAGCAAAATGCTAGCGGGAGGGAAAACTGTCTCTTGATTAGTGTGATGAGTGTGGTGTCTCTCATGCGCCCACAAACTCTCTTTTCATTAGGGATCAAATGCTTCCCACTTGCTCAGTTTTTCTCATGAGAAGAAAGGCAGTTTTTATAAATCACACGCACACTTTAATTACATGTGCTACTTTTCCTGGAAATATTTATATTTTCAAAGAGGGAAGAGGGATCCTTAGGTTATTCTAATGATGAAATTTTTGATGTCTGTATTATTTTATGCAGGGTAATTACTTTGTAACAATAGCCCTTTACAAGTATTTTTCAATTAATCTTTTATTCTAGTATCTTTGTAACATCACCCTAGGCACCCCTAAAAGGGGAATATTTCTGAAAACATTTCTTCTGATTAAATATTTATCTCTTATTTGAACCTCATTCTATCTGTTATGACCTTTGAGTTATAATTTTCTTTCTTCTTTTTTTTTTTTTTGCTAGCAACATCTAGAAATCCCTTATAAAACTGACATAATTTTGTTTTCCCTCTCATTGGAATGGTAAAGCCAGGATTAGGAAAAATGAATCAGAAATAATGCCATGATACTAAAAAATATACACCTATTATAATTTTTTATGTACAAACTATTCAAATAGTTATAAAGCCCAAGAGCACAAATTAAATGATTATAATTAATTAGAGTTTAAGAAAGGCTATATATCAATAAATACATAAAAATAAAGACTGCTGTTATATATTAATAATAGTTACAAAAATATATTAATACAATGACTTTATTTATAATATATAAATAGCCTTAGCAAAAAGTATAGGGGAGGTATAAGAAAGTATGTATCATCTTGTATTTGATTGAGAACAAATAAAATTTATACATAAATTTGGGAAGAATTGGTATCTATAGAAAGAATAAACATTATAAAGACATTAATTTTTCCTCATTTTAGATGTATATTTAATTCTGTTCCAATTAAATACACTGAGTTATTTTTTTGACTGGGACACTACTTTTCTATGAAAGAATATTATTCTTTTCTATGAAAGAATAAAGTGGTGAGACATGTAGAAAAGTTTTAAAAAGAAGAATTTAGTACTTACCATGATTGTTACATGTATACTAGAATTTATTATTAAACAATAGTATTTACATGTGTGTTTTTGATGCAAAAATTGGCAGAAAGATCAGTGGAAAAGGTTAGGCCAGAGACATAATATATGTCCAAATGTAACAGATAATTAACTATGCATTATGAATATAGAATTTATAATTTTTCAATTTATAGTTTAAGTTGTCCCCACACCCAGTTATAGAATTTATAGTTTTTCTTAACTTGTTAAGAAAAACTGGCCAGAAAACTTTATAAATTTTGTTTAGCTTCTTCACATTTTCTAAATATTTTTAGATTTTTGATAATCTTTTTTGTTCTGAAGAGTTAAATTAGAACTATCAAACTATAAAGAGTTAGAAAAATATGTTCAGGGATAGCTGTTCTCCATATGTATAAGAACATTCTAGGTTTAAAGTTGATGGATAAAATTACATAGAAAATTTGGTAAGTTTTGCCTAAAAGAGAAGACCATTTATATAATAAAAATTAGAGCCTTAAAATAGAAGGCAAATAAAAAACTTATAGATAGACTAATGAGCATAGATAAACATGTGTGTGTGATTAAGAGCTAATGTCATTATATTATAAAAATCCAATAGAAAACAAAGAAAGAAAGCCACAAGTCTGTTAAAATAAATTGGCAAAGAAAACAGATAATTTATAAAATCCTGGAAGAAACTAGATATGAACATATACCTGGAGAGAAAATGTTTATCCTCTGTAACAGAGAGTGTAAAGTGAAATGAGAATGCAAAGCTATTACCTTCTTATTACATTTTCATAAAATTAAAAAAAATGATAGCAATGGGTGGTAGAGTAAGGATTTGTTATTGTTTTTGGCAGCATGTTTACATACTTGTGCAATTTAGCCATATGTAACATGAGCTTTAACAATGAAGGCCTTAGATGCAATATTAAGGTTTAAGCAGAATCTAACTGAATGAAAGAATTGAAAACATAGATTAAAAACTGATACATACTTTTTGCAGCACAATTTATAATAGTGAAAAACTATATTAATATGTTTAAATGGAAAAAAGATCATAAAACTGAAGTATATCTGAATGATAGATATTATACAAGAATGAGAAGCATTTGCCTAGCATTCCTATTAAATAATAACACGAGAAAAGGATCCGTATCACTGTTCTGCATCGTAACTGGGTGTGGGGACAACTTAAACAAATGTATTACGGTCAGTGTCACCTGTGATTCTCTCCTCAGATGTTACAGAATAGCATCAAGCTCGTACAAACCAGACACTAAATAGTAATCAACGAGGGGTCAGAGGACGTACTCTCTTTCTGGTTAAGTCACTCTCAAAGGACATTTACAGATTTATTTGAAGAGGTGATAGGTATATTTTCTTTCAGATTTAGCCTCCTTCTTTCCTCCTCCCACCTTCCAATTCCAATAAAACTGTTTATTTTCTCAGCTCTACTTCATTCTTTTTTTTTTTTGAGACAGAGTGTCACTGTGTCACCTCAGCAGAGTGTTGTGGCATCACAGCTCACAACAACCTCAAACTCTTGGGCTTAAGCGATTCTCTTGCCTCAGCCTCCCAAGTAGCTGAGATTGTAAGCATCGGCTACTACGCCCAGCTAATTTTTTGTTGTAGTTGCCATTGTTGTTTGGCAGGACCAGGCTGTGTTCGAACCCGCCAGCCCTGGTGTACGTGGCTGGTGCTCTAGCTGCTGAGCTATAGGCGCCAAGTCGCTACCTCATTCTAGGTGGTCATGCTTTATTGGTTGAGGAAACAAACTGAGGTTTTGGAATTCTGCAACATTTTCCCTTTTTCTCTTTTTATCTTGTCTCCAAAAGGATCTATCCAGCGGGCCATAGTATTCTGTAAAGCAGCTGGAACTCTGGGGAGGAGAGGTTTTAGGCCTGTAGCTTGGAGTACAATGGCAGAGAAATGCCTGTGTAGCAGGGCATTTTCCAACTGGTTATGTAGGTTAGGGAAAAAATGAAAATTGAATTTATTTTACTCCATATCTGCAGTTTATAGCTATTGATGTAAGAAAAGGCTTTGGCAGACAATAGCCAGAGAGAATTCTTATCCTTCATGCCGAGCTTCCAGCTGGTTCCTTGGGGAGAGCTACTAATAAGTTCTTAGATGGAGGTGGGAGGGAGGATACATCCACGTCACATAAAATATTAATGTAAATGTTGATCATGACGGTTCAGTTGTGAGCCTGCTTCTTGCATATTGAAAAGTATGCCTTGGCTGTGGAGTTTTGTTTTTATTTCCCCCCCGAGTCACAGGAAACTACCGTAAGTCCTGACAGAAACTCTTTTTGTTTATACTCAGCAGGATTTTAGGCTTTTAGAGATTTGATCCTCTGTCATCTATACATACTCTTATATACACATTACCACAAGATTAAATTAAAAGCCAAAAACCAACAGAAACCGAGGGCTAAAATAGCCTGTCATTACTCAACCTTTGTGGGGATTTGAAAGCTTTCTGGAAATGTGGATTATAACAGTTCTAGAGCTTTGCTCACTGTCAGAACAGTTCTGGAGGTGACATGGGCTGGTTGGGAAATGTCTATTTCCTGTGCCTTCCAGACTCAAAAGCTCCCTGATTTGAATAAACCTTAGATTTGAATTTTGGCTGGGTGTTAATGACCTTTGCTTACAATTCGTATGTTCTGACATTAGTAGAGTAACACTACTCATAAATACTTGATATTAATAAAAGAGAATTATTTCACTTAAAACATTATTGTCCTTGGTCAAAGAAGGGTAAATAGGAATGTGAGAAATGTGCTCTTTGCAGTCGATAACAGAAAGTGGTTGAAAAAAAAAATTCCTCTAATAATAATAATAGTAGATTCCTAAACTGTAGGAAAAAGATATAACGTAAAGTCAGATAAGATGGATACTGTAAATATTAGTTTTGGAGAAGAAAAACAGTATGTGAAATGCAATGTAAACTTTAGGAAAGCAAGAACTTACTTGGGATCATTATTGATTTATATAAATCAACAAACACAATTTTGTAAGTCACCATTTCTTTTCAACTTAATGATAATGAAATGAAGAATAATTTCCAATTAGGATTAGAATGATTTTCCCAGATTTTATGAAGAAACAGGAAGTAATGCTTTAATATAACACAAAATGCTCAAAAAACTGTGTAGGAAAAAAGGGGATACTTCAAATTTATTGAGTTTTTGAAGTTTATAAATATAAAGTTTTCTAAACTTAAAAACATATTCCCTGAAGTCTTGGTACATTTTCTGTCTAAAATGCTGTAGAGTTTAGTTTGTATTCTTTGATTATGCAAAGAAGCTGTTGACCTTGGTTGTCAACCCACAGACTTTTTATGTAGACTTTTAAAGTAGAATAATGATTGTCATTCAAATCATAATGTTGAAATGTTTCTATCTAATCACAGTATCTTCTGAGAAAAAGAAACATTAGCAATTGGAGGTTCAGCATTCTAACTATGACCTTCAATAAGATGGATACCATCCAGCTTCATAGAGTCTTTCACTTGCTAGGTTTGAGTAGATTTGAAAAGAAAAAAAGAGAATTTTAATTATGAAGTCACTGAAAATAGTTTTCCATTATTAATATATAAAGCTCGTAAAATCATACAACACCCCAAACCATGAAGAAATGCCTATTCCATATTGAATTGGTTCATTTATACAAGCACAAAGGAGGAAATAATTCTTAGTTGTATTCTTTAACTATGAACTTCTCTCACTCCAACTTTAGTATTTTAGATTTCTATTGATTCCATGCTAAATTTTGTGAAGCATCTGTAAAAATGATGAATACTTTTTGTCACATGATGTTGAAAGCTGTCCTTGCAAAACCCAGAAAATGTATTCTTTTTCTCCGTGAGTTCTCTTTAGATTAAGATTAAAAACAAGAAAAGATAAAATCTTTCTGCAAAGTCTTTCACAGATTGAAAAGATGTTTGAGGATGGAGGATGAAGACAGTTGACAAAGCTGCAGGCACAGGTACAGGCTACTTATTGAGAAATTGGAAGAGTTGTATCCAAATCCTAGTCCTTCATTGTGGTCTAATCTTTCACTGTCTGAGTTGGGGATTAGAATGCTGATGTTAGAGGGAAGGTGATTTAGCTGTGACATTTTCTATTCCATGGATCACAAAGTTTATTAGGAAGCCACGACTAATGAGCTGCTGTTCCCAAGTTTACCATATAGGTCCTTCAGAATAGGTTTGCTGGCAAAAAGAATATATAAATAGTGTCTTTACAGACAGAATATCTCAGTTAGGGTTGGCTAGGTCATTCTCTGTTTGGATGGAACCCCCAAATCTCAGCATCCTAAAATGTCTCTAAAACTACTTGGGTTGAAAGTGATGAGCTATTAAGTTTAAACAGAAGGACACCCCCCTCACCCCAAATAAACCAGCCATTGCTGAACTCAAAGCTGCAAAGTGGCCATGGGTGGACTTTCCCCCTGGTGCCACTGGAATGACATTTAACTTCACTCTGGTGCTCATCTGTAGGGTAAAGAAACAATCAATGTTTCATTGTCATTTACTTAAAATAATGTAGGGGGCCAATGCAAATAAAATGGTGATGACTAGGAGAAGTTGTTTATGACTAGGATATACCTTTCATACAAGAACTTTGGAGTTAGTTCCAGATACAACATATTACATTGTCTACTTTCTAGGAGTTGGGATTTTTTCTGTCGTGAAGTGAAAGAGCCTTCTCAATTATTTTGGGAAAGTGATAAATGATGGCATCCAAAGGACCCAGTGGAAAATAGATTTTAGCTCTTTTTCCCCTTTATATTTCTAGCCTGTGAAATAATTCCCTTTGTGGTCAATGTGAATGAAGCACAGACTTACAGGTATCTCAGACTTTCAAGGGGGTAAGGTAAGGAAAGTCTTTACCTGAACATTTTATGCAGATAACCTCAAATTACTTTGTAGCACACACAAGAATTTATTTGTTATCTGAATTTTCTTGAATTTTATTAAACACATTGCTAACATCCCAGTAAGTTCCTCCATCACTATGTGCTGAACATCATAGTAGTATCCATTTGCAGTAGAGAATTTCAACATGTTGGGAAAAGCATGTGTATCCCATGCTTTTGACTTACATGAAATCTCTGTGCATTTGTCTGTCTGAATTGCACCAAATCCTCCTTCTCTGCATTCTAGAGGAGAAAGACATTTGAAGCATAAAACATCAACTTTTGGATGCCTCGTACCTACTAGGCAATTTACTAAAAGTCAGGAATTTGCATTTTGCAGTTGTTAGAAAATGGCATGCATGTGCATTTGTCAAGAAGGGTGAAGAGCTACTGCCTGATACAAAGACATATTTGCTTGTGATTAATTTGATTCTCACTGCCTTTCAAAAAAAGGTGGAATATTTTCCATACAGAGTCAGCTCTACATGTTTAATTTCTGTCACTATTTCTTATGTTTTCTATTGTTTTAAATCATCTATTATTAAACCCATCAACTTGTTGGTGTTCTACTGTAATGCATTTTATTGCATAAAAATGTTCAAACATGGACGGTCTATTTCAGTAAAAGAACATGATGTATCATTGTAATGATTGAATGCACCAACTAACTAGTTGACTTCTCACAAAAGGAAAAAAATGAATTAAAGTGTGTAATACATAACATCCTTCTAGAATAGTTAGTAAGGTTGGGCAGCGCCTGTGGCTCAAAGGAGTGGGGCACCAGCCCCATATACTGGAGGTGGCAGGTTCAAACCCACCCCTGGTCAAAAATTGCAATAAAATAAAATAAAATAAAATAAAATAAAATAAAATAAAATAAAATAAAATAACTAGTAAGGTACACATGTGGTTAATAATGAACTCCATCAGAAAAAAACTCGAATACCTAAGACATTACTCAGAAATAAAAACAAAGCAGGAGCAATCATGCTACTGGACCTCAGACTATATTATAAATTGATAGTGATCAAAATAGCATGGTACTGGCACAAAAACCGAGAGGTAGATGTATGGAACAGAATAATACTTGCCCCAACAAGAAGGGATTAGACCTATTAACTGCCAAAAAGGAACACATCTGTTTATTTTTGCAGGAGAAGTGCTACTTTTATGTCAACAGATCTGAGATCATGCAAAACAAGATCAAAACACTCCAAGAAGATCTAGAAAAGAGAAGAAAAGAAATTTTAGAAAATCCCCTGTGGATGGGCCTACATGGTTTTTTACCCTACCTTCTTCCCCTGCTACCCTTATTCACTCTTCACCTTTGGGCCCTATATCCTTAAAAAAGGTTAGAGGCAGTTAAATCAGGTTCCGATATCACTGGCTCATTAACCAAGAATCTAACTATTATTCTTCACCGCCCTCCATAGCACCAATGATGGGTAAGATTCCCAAAACTGGGACAACCTAAGACAGGATATGGAGAGGCTGCACAGTGGACTACATTCATAGTGCCCAAAGACGGGTAAGATCACTCTGCGTTCAGTCAACCTAAGATAGGGATCAAACCATTGATGTTTGTATCCCCAAGACGGGTAAGACTGAAACTTCAAGAGCAGGCAACCTAAGACAGAGGCTATGTTTTTCCTCCACACAAAAAACAAAAGAGGGAATTGTTGGGCCCTGCCATGTGCCTGAGGCCTAGTGCAACTTCCCGAGCCTGACTAGAAGTAGATCCATCGAGCTACTGCATAGCAATGACTCAGCAAGGC
>CAUYPK010105199.1:0-60206 GCA_963574355.1 Loris lydekkerianus
GTACGTTTTTATTGTCGTTCAACAGTATCAAACTTCCTGGAATTCAACAATTCGTAAATATTCAGATATGTCCTAAATTATTGAGATTTGATTCATAGCAGATATTTTCTGTTGTTCCTGTTTTTAAAAGGGCTCATTACAGAGTGTTAATTGTCCCCGAGGGGGAGAATGTGGAAAAATTGTGTTATGCTTTTAAAAATGTTGCAGGGATTAAAACACAAGCCCTCTATGTTCAGAAAATAATTATGAATCATTTATTTGATTTACCTAATTATTGTAACTGGTTTACAGTTGAAGCCATTCTTTTTAAATGTTATATTTTTAAATAGTATTACACTGGTAGAAAAAATTCCTTGCTGTATGTACTTTCTCTCCTAGGAAAGCTTTCATTCTGAAATTGTTGTATTCCTACACCCCAAAGACATTTCAAACATGTTTTGTGCCTGTAGCAGAGCCTGCAGAAGCTGATATAAGGGACACTGGTCTTTTGACAAAATACTTGTGCAAATTTTGATTCTGTATTAAAACTATTTTTTTAAGTTTTGACCCCCCAAAAACGAATGCATAGACAAATCATTTTTATTTTTATTTATTTTTTATTTATTTTTTTTTTTATTAAATCATAGCTGTGTACATTGATATGATCATGGGGCATCATATTCTAGCTTCATAAACCATTTGACACATTTTCATCCCAATATTCAACATACCCTTCCTGGCATTTTCCCAGTCACCGTGGCATGACATTTACATGTCATAGCAATTTTCAATTAGGTTCTTTTGTTCCACCAGCCACAGGTAGGAAAAGCAGGTTTGGCCAGACTTAGCAGCACTTCTACCAGTGCTACCTACTGCTAAGCCTCATTGGAACTGAATCTCTGTTCAAGTTATAGAGAATGAGATTTTCATCCATTTTCCCCCAGTCTCAATGCACTATTATTAGAACCTAGTAATCCTTGGTCTTGGACTGTTGATTTAAAAGGTTAAATTTTCTCTCCTTTTCACACAAATTCCATCCCATAATTGTTTCTATAAATTTTTCAACCTCACATGGACCATATAAAACATTCTGGACCTTCTTCCTTTTTTTTTTTTTTTGTCCCAAAATCTGTCTTTTAGACCAAGAATTATTTCAAGACAAAATCATCCATCTCATTAGTTCTATATATAATATTATTCTCTTCTATATACCTTCTTTACTCAAATCTTTCTTTCCTACTTACTGTTTTCTTTCTTACACAAACTAATTTCTCTGTTTAATCCTTTCTTTGCAAAAATACACCTCTATATTTTGCAGTCTTTTCCCCAAATCCCCAGTTACAAGACATGAAATGAAGTGACAAAATGTTTCTCCTGTTACCAAGGTACCAAGTTTTACATCACCAGGCTTTCCCTAGTCTCTCTCCACTACAAATAAAAAAAAAAAAATTTTTTTTCAAACCCCCACCTCAGAGGAAAGAATACAATTCTTTATGTGTAACTTATTAGTAACTAGTAATATGTTATTTATTGTAAAAACTAAATAAAATATTAGATAGGAAAATTAGATGGGGATTTGTTTTATTTTTATGTCTTCCTTTCTTATTTAAAAGCAAATAAAATGTCTCAAAAATAAGGTAATTATAGTTTCCCAAGTATAATTTCTTACTCAGATGTATTCCCTGAGTGAAAACACCCAATCTTTTCATTACTAAAGTGGTAGCGCTTGCTATGCAAAATGTGCAGATGCATGTAGTCTTTGTGACACATTTGAAGGGTAAATTATCAGCCAAACCCTGTCAGTTCTCTCTCTGGAGAATCCATCTTGTGTAAAATCAGCAATAGTGTTGAAAGCAGAATATATTATGAGGAACCTCTCCCATGTACAATTGCAGATTAGAATTTAAAGCTATTTCTTCATCTGGACTCAAGCCAGCCTCATCTTAGATGACATTATAGTGTGTAGGAGTGACAGTCCCTTCTTGCACAGACTGACTCACAATAAAAAAAATCATAACATTCCTTCCTGGTCACCTTGACATCAATAATTGTTCCCGAAAGTGGATTTTCAAGACCTCTTTCAGAGTCAGCAAAACACCTGGTGTTGATTCATTTCTTCACCATAATGAAAATTAGACTGAAATTTTCATGAGAGGGGATCTTTTTCAGGCAGGCCAATATCTGTGGTATCTCACGGTCAAGCAGTGCTTGCAGCTGGCTGTCCCCCACTCCATCCTGATACACTATAACAGAACATGGCATGGATGGCTCGTTCCTATACCAGACCTCCAGATAAGCTCTCAAGTAGCCTGTCAACCCAGTCATAATCTCCTGTCTTCTTTTCTGGATGACACATTGAGAGTTACACTTTGTCAATTCAGCATTGGTGCTGGCCACAAACCCTGCAGTTGACTTCTGTCGACTTACAATATCATGGAAACAAAATCTATACCAATGAACATGGCTCCCTTTATCTTAATGCCCATATCCATGGTCTAGAGGACTCCTTCCATCTTGCAGGTCATCTGCTGGGCAATCTCGTCAACAGCAGATGCTGCTATCCTTTGGTTATTTAAGGTCCATGCCACCAAACACTAGCTTGAAATTGGGCATTCAGTACATAGATTTATTTTTTTTATGTCATTATACCTGTCTTTGCTGTTCTGGGACAGTATGCAAACTACTATCTTTGTTTTTGACATAGCATGCTCCTGTAACGTGGCTATATAGGCATTCTTATTTACTTCAATCCTCCTTCAATTCTCCAGGAGTAGCCTGAGCAGCAGCACTGCCTTCCCTTCCTGGCTTTGCAGCTGGTGGCTCCTCCTTGCGCTCTCCTGGCAACTGGGCTGGGGATGCTGATGCTGGCGGGTCAGTTCAAGTCTGAGCAGACTAGTGCTAGGGATGGAGACAAGGGAGCAGGAAGCAGGAATGAGACTACTAATAATTATATTTAATGTTCAGGATTCAAGATGAAATTTCATATAAGCATATAGAAAAAAAAAATTTTAATTGGAGGTTTTGACATGTTGTCGTGCATGCTGTCACAAAAGTAAATGCTGATATCAATATCATGAATCCATAAGTATGGTTCCTGGAATCTGAGACATTTTTCATATAAAAGAACACATCTATTCTTTAAAAGCAGTTGTAACTGAGCATACAATTTTACATTTGATTTCTTAAATTACATATTTCAAAATTCCCCAATTCACTTTTATCTTATTCTATTGTTGCCTCTGAGCTTAGTTTTGTAAATGTTTATATATATATTACTTATGACCACAACAACATGTTTATCAATTTTTAAGTTCCCTTAAATAATCATTTTTTTTAAATACAGGACATTCCATAATTTATCCCTCGAATTTCAGTTCCTAAACATAAGAAAAATGTGAAATTGTAAAATGGGAAATGTTACAAAATATTTAAAAAATATCCCCCATGTGTTGACCACTCTTTTGCAAAATGTTGTTAAGAGTTTTTCATAGGTAAAGGTACATTTAGCTACAATTTTCCATTTTCCCTGTATATGGTGACTTTGGGGACAACCTTTGGAATACACTGTAGTATAAAAAGTGACTATTGTGTACTTTCGATCTCCTTAACATAATTCTATTTAGTCTTTTAGAAAAATAATTTTCTTCTATTGATCTGAAATATTTTTCTTTATACTAATTGTGCTATCTTAAAAATAACCTTATAAAGTAATTATTTCCATTGTCCTACTACTTTTAGTATTATTAATAATAAATTTAGTGCCCTTCATGAATTTAAAAATCAGTTTATGTAATTGTTTAAAATGGAGGTTATTTCATGATATAATATGTTGAATATAATATCTTTATGTATATATAAGTATATCTGTATATATGCATATAAAATATATACACAAATATATTCATTTTAAAACAGGATTCCTTGCTTATACTCTAAAGGCTAATTCTTATTTAGAAAAAGTACAATATACTTTGATATGTAATCCCTGTACCACCTCAGATATGACTTTTGTGATAGAATTTCCTTAATTGTCGTAATTAATAGCTTCTCTACATACACGGGGCCTTTAATTCTCTTCCCATATTCTATTCAGCAATCTGTAAAACCAAACCTTCCTCCTATTCATACTTAGAAAGCAAATTTTGCAGAATCATGAACTAAAATAAACTCACTTTAGATCATGTTCCTTTCTAGAAACATTTATGTTGTTAACTAGCTACCCGCTTTTGGCTGGTGCTCCTGCTGATTTTGCTAACAGCAAAGAAACTATTGATGCTCATGAGTGAGTCATCCTTGTTATGCTTTATATTTTAAATATGTGGCACTTTACATTAATTATATTCTTGATATGTAAAATGGTGTCTGTTAATGCCCAGAATAGAATAGTGGTATTTTGTTAGTGAATGGTACTTCTTTTTTAGTATTTCCTTATTTAGAGCAAATCTTGCAGAAAAATATATTTTAGGCTTTTACTAGATTATACAATCTAGTCTAGTCCTTATTATATGCACACACAAGCAAGCACACAGACACCCCATTATACAATTTCAACCTAGTATCTCTTTGAATACTTCATGTAATAGAAATCTCTGTTTCTGTATCTCTCTGTTCTTCTCTCTATACATAATATATATAAACAAAAAAAGATAAAGAATAGTGATCTTAACAATTTTGATACAGTATATAACTTAATAAAAAGAAATTCTTAACTCTGGAAAACAAAATATATTAAAAAAATCAACAATGTGTCAAACAAAAATTCATTAAAACTCCAAAAAAAAAAAAAAATCTTTCTCTATGATGTTTTCTTAGATTATTTTTACCTTAAAACTGCTTCAAGATAGAAGCATATATTTTTTATTTTTTATTTTTTTATTTTTCATCCAAAGTATAAGATACAATATGTCTGGTATCTTTGATTTAGTGGCATTTGCTCACTTTTATGAGCCTGAATTGGGTAACTTGCCCAAATTGAAAGGATTATTATGGCCAGAGGTTTTAAGAATTTATCTTCTCCCAATTGGGACCCACTGAGCTCTAAATGAACTCAGCACCAATACCCATCATTATCTCAGCACACACTCTGAATTCTAAGAAATTTGGTAAATTGGTTTTACTCAATTATATAAACTTAAATATTCTCAATAATATGAAAATGGGTCATACATCTATAAGTTAATATGCCTTCATAGGAGAATTCTCTGAAGACTCCCACTTTTAAAAGAATGAGACTAATTTCTCCTATCTAAAAACAAATGCAAATCTATAGAAAGAGTTTCATAAAGCCCAAATTTCAGATATGCAAATTTTAAAAGTAATCAATAATGATATTTGAAGTAATCTTTGGAGGAAAATTAAGATGAAGAAAAAACAATTGAATTTTTTATTATTGCAACTTGTCTCTACTTCTTACTTCCATGAAGTATGTTATTTAAGAATTCTTGCACAGCAATGTAATTTTAAACTATAAACAGCTATTTCCAACATCTCTACAATACATTTGAAATTACAAGATTCAGCAAATACTTCAACATTTTTACACTGATATGTTATTTTCCATGATTTTTACTTATTGAATATATAGGAATTCTTCGAATATAACGAAAATTCAATTACAGACTATCAGATGAAAGTGAATATCACAATATCGTATGTCACGTAAGATTTTGGTTTCTCAGTCAGTGCATATGAATATTATATTTATGCTGTATTCTTGTCTATTAAGTACACAATTATGTCAAAATATACATACTTTAATTTAAAAATACTGTCCTGCTAAAAAAAAAAACACATATGGTCATCTGATCTTTCATCCAGTCATAATGTTTTTTCTGGTAGAGGAATTTGCCTTGTTATTGATGACTACTGACTGATCAGGTTTGTGATTATGAAGGTTGAAGTGGCTATGTCAAATTCTTAGATAAGAGAACAATGAAGTTTGTGTTCCTTTCATGACGGAATTAATCTATAGCATGTAAAGCTATTTGATGGCATTTTACCAACACCAAAACTTTTTCAAAATTAATGTCAATCCTCTTAAACCCCAATACAGTTTTTATAACTAAGTTAAAGTAAATTCTAAATCCTTTGTTGTCATTTCAACAATGTTCATAACTAGCATCTTCACCAGGAGTAGATTCAACCTCAAGAAACCTTTTTATTTCTCATCCATAAGAAGCAACTTCTCATCTGTTCAAGTTTTATCATGAAATTGTCACAATTTGATCATACTGTAGGTCTCTACTTCTAATTCTAATTCTGTTATTTCCACCACATCTGTAGTTACCAATAATTCTTCCTCTGAAGTCTTGAACTATTCAAAGTCACCAAAGAGAGTTGGCATCAACTTCTTCCAAACTCCTATTAATGTTAGTATTTTGACCTCCTCCCAAAAAACATGAATATTCTTAATGACATCTAGAATGGGAAATTCCTTCCAGAAACCTTTGAATTTACTTTGTTCATATTCATCAGAGGAATAACTGCCTTTTCCACCTATTACCTTAAGATAGGTATTTCTACAGGGCATTGCCTGTGGCTCTAAGGAGTAGGGTGTTGGCCCCATATGCTGGAGGTGAAGGGTTCAAACCCAGCCCTGGCCAAAAAAAAAAGATATGTGTTCCTTCATAATAAGACTTGAAAGTCAAAGTCACTCCCTGATCTGTTACCTGCAGAATGGAAGTTGTGTCAGCCGACCTAAAAACATCATTAATTTCCATGTACATCTCCACCAGAGTTCTTGGGTGACCAGATACCTTGTCAATGGTAGTAATATTATGAAAGGAATCTTATTTTCTTAATAGCTGGTCTCAACAGTGGTCTTAAAATATTTATTAAACCAGGCTGTAAACAGCTATGCTATCATCAAGGCTTTATTGTTCTATCTATAGAGCACAAGTATAATAGATTGAGCATAATATCTAAAGGCACTTGGACTTTCACAAAAGTAGGTAAGTATTGGTTTCAACTGAAAGTCATCAGCTACATTAGCCTCTCACAAGAGAGTCAGCCTATCTGTAGAAGCCTTTAATCCAGGCATTGACTTCTCCTCTTTAGGTATGAAAGTCCTAGAGGCCATCTTTTTCTACACTAAATATCTATTACTTAATGCAGCCCCTTTCATCAATGATTTTAGCTAGATCTTCTAGATAACTTGCTGCAGCTTCTACATTAGTACTTGCTACTTCACCTTGTACTATGTGCTTTTATGTTATGAGGATGATGTACTTCCTTAAACCTCATGAATTATCCATGGCTAACTTCCAAGGATGGCTTAATTTTTAAATCCATCTTCATCCTCTTTCTCAGAATTCACAGAATTGGAAAGAGTCAGGGCTTCACTCTAGTTTAGGCTTTGGCATGAGGGCATAATGTGGTTGATTTACTTTATCCAGAGCACTCAAACTTTTTCTGTAGTCTTTCACTACCTGTGGATAAGCTGATGAGTGGGTGGCATGGAAAAAAAACTCTCACACTCAGTTACTTGCAGTGCAATAACCAATGAGGCTCAGAGAATAACAAGGAAGTGTTGCCCAGAATAAAAACCTCAGGGTTTTTTTATTGAGCATGAAAAGTATAGATGTATAACACAGCATGGAACAAAATTAATTACAAGCAGAAAAAAACTCTAACCTTATTACTCAACATAAGGATAAGAGTTATTTTTTACCATGACAGTAAAGAACAAGGAAGTAATAGGAAAAAAGCAAAAGAGAACATTTTAAGAACAATGTCATATAATCATAAGGTCAAAAAGTTACAAAAGAAATGGGTACGATGCGTAGAAGGTAAAATATAGCTTCTTTGACTCTCTCTATTCATCCCATCTATACTTTGACACACTCAGCAGATCTTAATTTATAATTGTTAAGCATTCCATTTAAATCACAACTGGTGCTGTGTACAGTGCAGGGGCATCGCAGGAGTCTGGGTTGTTGCCAATAGACTTAGGAATGTTAGCTCTGAGCAGTCTTGTTGCTGAATATTTTGTTTAAATCCCCAGGTTGTTTCCAACCCTCTGCTCTGTGCTATATAAAGGATCTGAAAAATCTGTACTATTATTGATGGACTATCCAGAATTCAGCCTAAGCTATATTCTGTCCCTGATCTTTCATCCATATCTCTAACCCACATTTTTCCGTATCAGCAATAAGGCTGTTTTACTTTATTATTATTCATGTTTTCACTGGAAGAACATTTTTAATTTTCTTTGTGATTTTTTTTTTTTTTCCGTTCACCACTTGGCTAACTAGCACAAGAAGCCTAGCTTTTGGCCTATCACAGTTTCAATATGCCTTCCTCACTAGTTTAATCATTTCTAGATTTTGCTTTAAGGAGAAAAATATATAACTCTTCTTTTTACTAGAACACTTGGAGTTCATTATATCGTTATTAATTAGCCTAATGGCAATAATATTGTGTCTTAGGGAATAGGGAAGCCAGACTAGAGAGAGGTTGAAAGAGGTAGGGAATGGCTAGTCAGCAAAGCAGTCAGAACACACAAATTTGAACAGTCAGAACAATCAATTAAGTTTGCTGTCTTGTATAGTCTCAGTTCATGGTAACCCAAAACAATTACAATAATAGTATCTAAGATCATAGATTCAAATCATCATAATGTATATGATAACAATAAAAAAGCTTAAAATATTATCAAAATTACCAAAATATGACATTAAATGAGTGTATGTTGGAAAAATAGTGCCTTAATTAAATTTCCACAAACTTTCAATTAAAAAAAAAATTCAATGTCTACCAAGTTCAAAAAGTGAAGCACCATAAAACTAGGTATTTTTGTATAAGTCCTTACTGAGTTTTGTAATGTTTACATGTTGACATAATAAAGTTTACAGTCATTTTGTATGTATTTTTACAATCTAAAGCACTTATAATCTTTCATAAAGTAATTGCTATAAATTAAGATGTTCAGATTATTTTTCCTTTAGATGCAGTTTAATACATGTTATATTCATCTATTCTTCTTCAAGAAATGAGAAAGTGTTTATTTGTTCACTTGTTGAAGCATTAGTTCAAAATTTTCCATTCTTTGCTGTCTTTATAAATTATGGTATACTTTTACATAAGTCTTCTAGTTTATAACGTTTAACTGCTCCAGACAGGATTGCTGTGAAAAGTTTTATAACTAATCGTGCTCTAAAAAAATATGAACTCTTAGAAAAAAAGCTTGGTAGCTTCTAGCCAGTAAGACTAAAATACAGTAGTTTTTTAGTTATAATATTTTAAATACTGAAGTGAGAAGGCAATAGAATAGCAACTACAGATCACTGAGATTAGACCACCTCTTGCTCCTGTATCTTGTATGCTTCTCATCACAATGGCATCATCATCCCAAAGGTTTTCAGTGCCAGCTTTGGGAGTTCTTGTCAAAATCTCTTTTTACCCCCTTATTATCCATATCTGAGCTAGACATTCATTCAATGCATGTAAGCTGATATATTTTCCCCTATGGAGCCTATTTAATTCTGGGATGTGCAATTTTGCAGACTCTATGGCAAAAAATATAATTCATCCACATCTACAGCTACCATTCCACTTTTTTTCACAATTTTTTTGGTTTGGAAAACTGCAAAAGCCTAACAAATGCTTTTTATTTTATTTTCTTAAGCAACTATAAAAATTTCTCTGGGCCACTTCTGGATCATGACATTCAATTGCTCAAAGTATTCTGGTAACATTCTGTTTTATTTAAAGTAAAATCTAAACTCTTTACAAACTATTCGTTGCCCTTTGTGCTCTCACTCACACTGTTCCAAATACATTTTCAACACACCACTCTTAACTTTCACCATTGATGAAACTTCCCAGGATTTTCTACTTCTAGAATATTGCAAGATTCATTTTTCTTCTTTGAGGCATTTTCTTTTTTTTTTTTCTTTTGACAGTTCCTTCACTCTGGATATCTTGTCATGGCTGACTTCTCCTGGCATTCAGGTCTAAGCTGAAATATCAATTATTCAGTGAAGAATTACTGACCAATCATGAGGCTTTCCATATTTTTATACATGTATATACTTTTTGTGAGTATTTCTCTTTAAACTAATTTTTTAATTATATACTTATTCGTTGTGTCTCTCCTTCCCCGTCCTTCCCTATGTACATTAGAATATAAGTCCTACAAGATGAAAAACCACTTTTTCTTGTTCCCTGATGTGTATCCCTCTCCCAGAAAAATGTCTGGCACAGCATTTTTGGAAAAGCAAATGTAATTTTCATTTTAAAACTGACTCTGTTTAGAAGTCAAGAGTCACAAGGATAATTTCTGGAGTATCTTGAACTGTACTCTTTTCAATGTCAACTGAAAAAGAAAGAATTCTAAAAAAGAATCTGATCTCATAAATTTCATAGTAGTAGGTATTTCTTGAACACTTGAGACTCATTAGCTGATATCCTTTTTCACCTAATGGCTCTTTGTGTACTTTCTTGTAATTCCATCTCTCTTGAGGTCAGCTTCAAGCAAGGATATTAAACTAATTCTAACCAAACCCCATGATTTTTGTGGAAAAATCCAACCACATAATAAAATATTGAGGCAAAAAGACACAAGCTTGAACTTGTTGGATGATCTTATTTATTCTGGCCCAGTGAAGCAGCTGTTTTTTATGAGCTAAAAATAAAAATTGATATTAAAGTTACCACTTACATATGAAAGTTGATGATTTTTATTCTTAATCCAAATTATCATTCACTAGAATATCACGTTCGATTCAAAATAGTAATTTTTTGTGATAATGTCTTCAATACTACAATACTTTAATACTAAAATACTGCAACTGATGTTTTTCAAATGCTATTGAGAATATAAATAAGTTTAAATTAGTAAATAGGTTAAATGAGAAGAGAGACCTAATATAAGAGGGATTCAGAAAAATAAGAACACAATAAAGATTAGATTTTTTTTGAAGATTAGATATTTTGTGAAATTTTATTACTGAATTCATATTAGATAACTTTTTGATCCTCACTGATTTTAACTGGCAAACTGATTAGGTAAATAAAATATAACCAGTTCTGTGAAACCTCAGAAAAACAGATATCTTAAAAATATGTAAAGATATGAGTAGTGCCTACAGCTCAAAGGAATAGGGTGCCAGCTCCATATACCAGAGGTGGCGGGTTCAAACCTGGCCTGTGACCAAAGACTGCAAACAAGCAAACAAACAAAAATATATATATATATGTAGAATAACCACAATTAGAAATCTACCATTTTTATTTCTTTTGTTTTTCTTTCTCTTAATTTCACCAGTATCATTTATTTGAGAATGGAGGATAGCCAAGACAGAATCTGACTTAAATTAAATTAAACCCCTATTATAAAATAAAATTCCAAACATAAAATACTTATATTTGTGTATTTGAGCATGAAAGCATATGATTCTTTGACTGCAATATAAGGAAAAATGAAGCAAGAATAGCTTATTCTGATAATTATTTTATAATTTTAGTAGAAGAAATTTTAAAAACCATATTTTTATTCCTAATTTTAAGATTATACTGAATGTGATAGTTAAAATGCAGATTGATAAAACTGCTTTGCACTTGTCAATCAATTCCCACATAAAATTTCTGATGAACAATTTTTAGTAACAAACCACAAACAGCAACAAAAAAGTACTATCCTTTTTTAATATATTAGTTCTATTCTTAGAAATGTTTGTGAATAGTAAAATCTTAAAAAATAATTGTATTCCTTTTAATATAAGGTTAGATTTTAAATGCATATCACTTATCAAATATTTCATTTATTTGATTGACATTAGAATAATTTAAAGTCTTACTGGACAAATAAGTATAGTGTTCACTTTTTGAGACTTTTCTGCTGTTTGTAGAATGTCTGATTTGTTTGACCTTTCACCAATCAGTGTATATTCTTATAATTACAAAGTAATTGTTAGGACACCATCGAACTCTGACAGTTTGGCATGCTATGGCCTACTGGGCCAAATCACCAAATCTAGACTAAAGCCTATTTTGTATGGTCCATGAACTAGGAATAGTTTTTACTTTTATAAATGTTTTTTGGGGAGGGGGATACAAAGACAATTATGCAACAAAAATATTTGCTATTTGGCCCTTATAAAAAATGATATTTTTTGACCTTCATCCTTGGATGTGATATCTATAATGACAAATATTTTATTCATCCTGTTCACCAGTGTAGGGTTAGAAATGTTCTGAAAATATAAAAGGTACGTTAATAAATATTTAAGTAAAGATGGACATAGAGAAACTATGATTAGAGTTATATAATTATAAAATATGAATATTGAAAAGAAATTAGACATAATGTAAAAGATGGCCAGGAGAATGGGTAAGCTAATTCACAAAATGAACTCAGGACTAAAATGTCACTATATTTTATTTATGACTTGCAGTACACCCTAGAGTTCAATATACGGATCTATGTATGCATGAAATAACAGCATTTGGCATGTTACTCTACACAAAATTTTATCTTTTTTTCCTCTTAACATTTTTAAGAAAGATTTTTCTTTACCATTAAATTTATTATTATTATTACTTGTGTGTGTGTATGTGTGTGTATGTACGTAGGTCACTACAAAAGTTTTGAGGCAGATTGTGTTATGGTCCATTATTTCATTTCCAGGTAACACAATCTGATTCACTCATGCAAGTTTTAACTTCCTTGGCTTATCAATGTTGCTGAGAGGACTTCATTTATTTCTGTAAGTGCAGATTTTATATTTCCTAATTTTTTAAGCATCTCAACACTTTCACAATGGCCCATATATATGTGAGTATATTTTTTTAAGATCTACTTCTACACAGTATACTGGTTACATTCTGTTTTTTCTTCTGTTTCTGCTTTTTAAATATAAAGTAATACAGTATTACTTGAAATATTTGAAGTATTGTCAGATTTCTGTTTACCAACAATTGATTTCTAATAGGTTTACTACATGTTCAAAGAGTCAAAGCAGTTTTAATGCTCTTGTTATATCAAATTACTTTTACCAATGTTGCATCTGTTCATACTTTACTAACAGTACATGAATGTGCCTATTTTGAAATAACTTTTTTATTCATTTAAAACACATGAATTAATATGCCTTTTAGATCTGATGCTATAAGAATTCAGAACATGATATCCCTAAAGTGTGGTGTTGGGCATGCTGAGTACTTTAAACTGAAGGACTTTGGAGCAGCCTCAGAAGCAAAGTCTCTTTCTGACATTCTCCAGCTTTCCTGTCTCCCACAGCTTTTCTCTCTTTCACAGCAAGTCATAGATATCAGAATTCCTCTTCTCCAAAGTGAGTCATAGAAACTACAACTACTCTCCCTGAAAGCAAGCCATCCTTGGAAGGTAAGTCTCTCCCAATTCCCCTGAAGACCCTCATTCTTGAGGGGTCCTGCCCCTTACCCAGGGGGAAAGAATGCTTCATAGAGAGGCCAAGAAGGATCTAGACAGGCTTCACTGGGGTTTCTCCCTCAGCCTGTTGTCTCAAGGTCATGCACTTCTTCCAACCACATTTCTCTATCTATGGCCATACATTTTACATTGACCCTAAACATAAAAATAGTTTTACCTGGGTCTTTGGGTCTTCATATCAAAACCACATGTAGCATGTAAAACTTTGATTAGATAATCTTGCTAGGCTTTTTTCTTGTTAGTTTGTCTTTTGCTATAGGAGTTTTGGCTGCGAACATTATGATGGGTGAAGAAAGGTATCATACATTTCTGTTCCTTGAACACTCTTGTCAGAGCAAGTTGTTTATAGATTTTCAGAATACATGATACAAAGAATTAAGTATACTTTGGCCACCAATATGAATTGAAACTTTGGAAAATAATTTGCTGTTGCAAATACAGGGTTGGTAGCCCCCAGCAAAGACTGACTGAGCTGAGGGGAAGACCTCTGTGTCTGCTGTTGGAGGTGTTGGTATGGTGACAGCTGGCAGAGGAGCCAGAATTTGGAGGGTAGTCAGGGGTGTGTGCAGGGTGTAGGGAGCAGGAGGCTCTAGTGGCCAAAGGGGTCAGACAACTGCTGAGGTGACACCTCCAAGTGAGGTTGCTGACCTCTGTCACAGGCAAGAGGCTGCTGGGGAATAAATTTTCTAATTGCCCTTGGCTCCCAAAAGGAGTTTAAGAGGAATTCTGATTTCTATGACTTGCTGTGAAAGAGAAAAAAGCTGTGGGAGACAGGAAAGCTGTTGAACTTGTTCTGTATCCACTCCTTTTGTCTGGTTGAGAGCTGAGCAAAGAAGAAGCATCCAGACGTCTTGGATTCCCAAGCAATTGTTCTGACCCCAGGACACCAGAGGGACTTTTGAAAAACGTGAGCCTTCTCTCCCAACTCTTGTACAGTCTGCTCTTCTCTTCCATGGTCCCAAACTTCTTCTGTTTATCTCTACAGACCCTTGCTGCTTTTCTCTCTCTTCTTGTACTTTGCATGCTTTGTATGAATGTTGCTAAAAGATTGCTTTATGTATTTAGTTAAGTTTGTACTCATTAGTTGTTTATGTATTTAGTTAAGTTTGTACTCATTCTGGTATTTTTCAGATGTTATAAGTGTGCTTCAGATGTTGGAGGTGTGTTTTACAATCCTTTTTATTACCTTTCACTGCAATTAAATGCAATTGGCTTTTCTGCTGCTTGAGAAAAAGGTTGAACCATATTAACATGGTTAACATATTGAAGTCAGCTCCAAAAAAATGGGGAAAATGATTTCCCTACATAGCTTCTCTGGGCAACCAGGACCCTGGGAGGAGAAGTCTGGGGCAACTCCACAAGGCAAGAATGATCCTAAACCTTAGACTACAGTCCCATATTTTATTTAAAGTAACAAAGGAAAGAAAGAAAACCTTTAAAAATGAAGAAAGGCAAGGAAAATGACCTTGAGTATTTAAATATTTTATGGTTTACTGATATAAATGGGAAAGTTGAAAATAATTCCAGGTTTCTTTAAGACTTTGGCTAGTTCTAACTAAATCTAATGCAAAAGTTTCAAAGTGTTTCTCAACCCTGATTTGTTACTGAGTTTAATTATTGTTGCCTTGCTAACTTTGGGGGAAGAAAGGGAGATTAAAAAACATAGCATTGAAGACTGTGACCTATGATGTCATGGTACTCTACTGGGGTGACAAAGTGAGACTCTGTCTCAAAAAAAAAAAAAAAAAAAAAGACCTGCTCATGATAGAAAGCCTATTTTTCTGTGTTACTGGGAATTTATAAAAAGCTTGCAAAAATTATAAAAGATTACACATGCAAACACCATGCTGGGGTAGATCTCATCCCCACTTTGATTAACAGGTATATACTCAATGGCAGGTGCGGAATGGGGTAGAACTTGCATCAGGTGGGACCAGTGTCCCAGATACCTGATTTCTCAGGCTGTGCTGCCAACAAGTAATAAGTACAGGAGAGCCCATGGGTACAAAGAGCAATACTTGTAATTGTGGGTAAATCAGACAAGCACAGGGGCTGGGGAGGCCACTCACCTCAGGAATTTTTCACCAAGCATTGAAAGAATGCTTCCTTTTGTTTGGCTGGAAGGTTTCATGAGTTGGTCAGAGGACACTTTGACCCAGGAACACAAAGGGTGGATGATTAAGATGCTGGATGTTTATTCTTTCCCACAGTTGGGTAACATATTCGCTCACCAACAGAACACTCCACTGAGTTGTATTTTGAAGCATTGGGGCATGTTGGATCTCCAGACACTGAAAAAAGAATGTATGAATTTTTTTGCACCCAGGGCTGGCCTTAGTATTGATTCTCTAATAGTGAAAAATAACCACCAGAGGCTTGTTGCTGTCCACTGGGCTACTGGTTGATGATGCAGAGGCAGCACCACAGACGAAATGAATGATTTTAAAAGGGATGGCTGGTGTTCCCTCAGGCACATCAGCAATCAGCCATCTTTATTCACTTTCTTATATATCCAAACTCATCAGATAACAATAATCCAAGAATAAAGAAGACAAAAGGTAACAAACTGTCATAAAGATTCCTTATCAGCATTAATGCAGCAAAGTGCATACACACCTTTCCAAACTAAGAATGTCCTGTTTGGAGATAAACAACAATGGAGATAAACCACAAAGGGCTGGGATGTCTGTTCTTTCTGTTTGCCCACTTCCCTATATGACTAACTGAAAGTTATTGTGTAAATAGAGGTAGGGAATTAAGTACAATGACCCACTGCCCCAGGCAGATGATCTGTCTCCAGCTGCAACTTAGCAGGGCCCTCCAGCACATTCTTTCCTTTAAGGCATGACTGCCTGAATTTTTCAGCAAAGCTGCTTATGTGAGCTGGAGGAGAATATCCCCCAAAACTCACATCTAGCCCAAGTACTGGAAATGTTCCTTCTCGGGGCCTCATACCTCAAGGAGCACAAATGAGACTGATTCAACTTACAAGGGTGCAGGGGACTGTGCCCCTTCATAGGCTTCTCTAAAATTATAGTAAACAAGAGGGGAATTAGTCTGAATTACCTATGTATAGGCTTTCTTTTTCCTCAGAGATAAACTTCCAACTGGGTAAAATGTATCAGATAGATTCAGCTCTCATGGCTGTAATAACTTGCCCAAATGACAGGGATTCCTGACAGAGATGCTGTCACCACCTAGTTCTAACCTGCCATCCACTTTTCCCGCACCTTCCTCCAGGCCTGTAGAAACCCCCAAGAAGGAGTTTATTTCCAGAGTTTCTTTTGTTCCTTTTGGGACCGCCAGAAAACAACTGTATTCCTCTTTGTATCGCTTGGTTGAGATTAGGGGTGGTGAAAAGGGCAATGCATGAGTATACACTCCATTTTCCTGGCAGATTTAAAATAAATTAAGGCTGATTTAGAAAAATTTTCTGATGATCCAGATAGGTACCTTTGACCTTTCTGGGAGAGATGTAATGCCACTACTAGATCAAATTATAACTTTGAATGAGAAAAATGAAGTCTTAGATGAGGTTAGAAAATGGGGTGATTTGTAGTTCATGTCTAATACTTTTACCAGTATGTTCTCTGAGGAAAGGGACAGATACCCACAGAAAAATAAGAAGTTCCCTTTGAAGATCCTGAACAGAGTCCTGAGAAACAAGGCGACAGGTGGCATAAACATTTTCTAACATGTATCCTGGAAGGTTTACATCAATCCAAGAAGAAGGCTACGAATTATTCTAAGTTCTCTACTATTTACCAGAAGCAAAATGAGAGTCCCTTAGCCTTTCTTGAGTAGCTTAGGAAGGCAATAAGAAAACACACTCAGTCAACACCTGACTTCTTAGAGAACCAAATTATTATCATTATTATTATTATTATTATTTTGCAGTTTGGGTCCAGGACTGGGTTTGAACCCCCCACCTCTGGAATATGGGGCCAGTGCTCTACTCCTTTGAACCACAGGCCCCGCCCTGAGGACCAAATTATTTTAAAAAATAAATTTATCATTTAGGCAGGCCCAGACATTCGAACAAAACTACAGAAATTGGCACTAGGCCCTGATCATAACATAGAGAATCTTCTTAAAACAGCCACTGATGTCTTTTATAATTGAGATCAGGGGGAAGAGGAGAAAGAAAAAGAAAATATAAAGAAAGAATAACAGCCTCCAACAGTGGCAATTTGACAAATAGGCACCATTCAGGGGTAGAGGAAATCTAGAGAAACTAAAAAAAAAAGTGCTTCCAACGTAGTCAGACTGGCCATTTTAAGAGTGATTGCCCCCAGAAGCAATGCCTGCTGGACAAACCACATGGCCTTCATCCAGAATGCAAGAGTGACCACTAGAAGACATGCTGTCCCCAGAGGCAAAGGCCTCTTGGGACAGTGACTCCGTCAGCCTCCAAACTGGACTGAGCATTCCTGGGGCAGTTTCTCATGCTTCTCCTGAAGAGCCCTAGGTCTGCCTCACAGTGGAGGGCCAGGGGACAGAATTTCTTCTGGACACTACAGCAACCTTTTCTGTACTCCTCTCTAAACCTAGTCTTCTATTCCCCAAATCTGTAACTATACAGGGGATGTCTGGAAAGCCAATTATCAAATTTTTCTCTCAGCTTTTAAGCTCCAATTGAGGGAACTGACTGTTCTCTCATGTCCTTCTAATCATGCCTAAAAGTACTGTTCCCCTTTTGGGGAGGGACATACTAACTAAAGTATGTCCCTTTCTTGACATTTCTATAAATATGTGACAAGAACCTATACTATGCCTCCCCTTATTAGAGACAGAAATTAACCTGGAAGTATGGACTACCAAGAGACAGGTGGGAAGAGCAAAATATCCTCAATGGGACCAAATTAAGTTAAAAAAGAATAATTGTCTAGTTTCTCCAGGTACACAACAAAAACAAGGTAAATATCCAGGTGAAGACTGACAAACAGATTTCATTCATCTCCCTAAGATGATGTGGGTATACAATATCTCCTGGTATTTGTAGATATGTTTACTAATTGGATTAAAGCATTCCCTTGCAAAACAGAGAAGGCCCAGGAAGTTGTAGAAGCTTTAGTACATGAGATTATTCCCAGGTTTGAACTCCCTTGAGATTTGAGAAGTGATATTCGACCTGCCTTCAAAGCAGCTGTTACACAGAGAATATCTAAAGCCCTGGGCATAAAAATCATCTACACTGTTCTGGGAAGCCCCAGTCCTCTGGGAAGGTAGAAAAAATTGAATGAGGAGGCAAAAGAACAGTTGAGAAATTTCATTCAAGAGACTCATCTTCCTTAGACTAAATTACTTTTCACTGTTCTCCTTAGAATAAGAAATTTATCTCAGAAACTCTGTTGTAGCCCATTTGAATTATTCTATAGAAGACCTTTTGTAGGGTGGTGCCTGTGGCTCAAAGGAGTAGGGCATCAGCCCCATATGCTGGAGGTGGCAGGTTCAAACCCAGCTCTGGCCAAAAACTGCAAAACAAACAAACAAAAAAAAGACCTTTTTAAACAAACTAACAATATATTATTAAATCAAGAAACTACACTATTAGTAAAACATTAATTTTTTAGCTAAATTTTAACAAATCCTTAAAAACCTCTCAATTGCATTTTCACATTCAACACTAAGAGAACTTTTCTCTCCTCGAGATCTAGTTATGATTAAAACTCTTCCTGCAATCCACTGTCTCTGACCCTAAATTGGGAAGGTCCCTTTTCTGTTATCTTGTCATCTTCTACAGCTATTAAAGTTACAGGAATAGACTCCTGTATACATCATTCATGAGCAAAATTCTGAAACACACCACTACCTACAGAAACGGACCGTGAAGAGAATCAACTACAGCTCACCCATGCTTGTGAGCCTAAAGAAATTTGAAGTTATTATTTAGAAGATAGCAAGAAAAGTGTTAATATAGTTTTCTTTTAATGTCACTGACATTGTTATTTACAACCTGACACCAATGACACTGTAATTAACCCCCTCCTCTCACTGTTCTACTTTGCCTTTTAATGTGCTAATCAGATTTGTGTCTTCCAAAAATGCTGTCATCATGCCACATGCAGTAAAGATGGGTCCAGTCCAAGGCTTGATTCTACTGCAGAACCCTGGATTGCCCTCCCTTTGGAGAAACCCTAACTGCCCATTTCTCTCATCCCCCAATTCAGCAAGAAGCAGTTAGAGCTAGTCTTTTTCCTTTTTCCCTAACAGCAGTTAGAGTTTCTATGTGGAGAGGAAGAATTGATACAGGCTTAGTGGCACTCTAGCCAGCACAACTGAGCTGAGGGGAGGACCTGCCTTCTTTGCCCTGGGGATCGTCAGCAGAGGAACCAGTGGTTGGACAGTGGAGGGGCTGCAGGAAGCTCCAGTGACTGAAGGGGCAGACAACTGCTGGGGGAAACCTCAGGTTGCCAGCTCAGGGAGGGCTGTGGTGTCTCCACCCCAGCCTCTCTCCCCATCCCCATGCACTTGTGGCTG
Source organism: Loris lydekkerianus (assembly GCA_963574355.1). NCBI lineage: Eukaryota > Metazoa > Chordata > Mammalia > Primates > Lorisidae > Loris > Loris lydekkerianus. Next base: position 19,871 of record CAUYPK010105199.1, read on the forward strand.
AACAGAAAACCCCCCATTTCCCAGGCCTGGTCAATTTCATGTAAGTTTCCTAGGCCTGGGAATAGAAGGGATTCTATCCATTCATCTGTTGGGCTACATACATACCTCAACAAAGAACCTAGAGAAGAGATTTTTTCTGTCTTGAGTTTTCCCTCTGCCAGTAGCTCCGGTGTTTTTTCTGTGAAATAAATTCTATATCACCTGTGGATTCATTATTTGAATCCCTGATACCAAGGACCTACTGAAGAAGAAATTCCGCTAACAGTAGGGTTTCAAGTTCTTTTTGCTGCTTTTGCTTTGTCAGGTTTGTTCCTGTATATATTTTGAAAACAATCTTATTTTTTCACAATTAGCCTTGGTGTTCTCTATTATTACCACATCCTCCCTTCTATCCTAAATTCCCCTCCCAGTCTTTTGTATAATTTTGATAACATTAATAATATTAATATTATTATTTTACCTGACTTCATGTGTGTGAGGGGCAGGAGAATAGCTCTGGTTACTTTTAGGCAGTGCTGAGAGGATAAGAACAAACATGTTTTGAAAATATTTGTCAGAGAAAGATTGATAGTATTAGCTTTCTACATGTCTACATAGATGCATAGAGTTAACACTTAAGGGTGTAAGAAATATTAAAGTAGACTGTGGAAAAAATGTAATTTAAAATAAAATCTAATGTCATTAAAACTAATGTAATTATGTAATATGAAATGAATAATCCTATTTAAAAAACATTGCCAAAGAAAAGTATATTAATTCATTTTCTCTTTGTAAAGTTGTGCAAGAAGTGCATTGTATTGATTGAGTTCAGTATGGTTTACGGAATTTACATGTGAAAATGTTACTTATTTCATAAATTGGTCTTACAGGTCAAAATACCATATGTAATGAATGTTATACTGGATCAATACTTTCAATGTGGAAATCTCCATGAGGTTATGAATGTAATTCTTGTTGACATTAGAGATGATAAAAATTTGAAGAAAAATGAGATGCAGTAAAGTTTATTTAACTTCTAATTATTTTTCTATCTGTTGTAAAAACCGGAAAGTTGAACTTTATCATATATTATACTTTAGGGGGTAGTTACATAGAAACTCTACAAAACATACCATTACTTCTAAATTGCCTCTAGCTCAACCAGACGAATTTTTCCAGATTACATATCACATAATGATTTTACCCACAGATTTCTTCTTGGACTCATATTTCTTATTTTGAAGAAATATCCATGGTGATACAACTAAAATGTCATTAAACTCATGTCATAGCATTTTTCATCTGAAAAATATACATTAATCATTAAATAATCAAAATTTATTACATGGTAATGTGCAAGAAGTACGTTAATAGTGTGCATTTACATGTATGGTGTATTTGTGTGTTTGCTCGTGTCGTATCCATGTAGTTGGCCACAAAAGTAAATTCTTTTTATGCTTCTGGGAGGTGGGCTGTCTTTAAAAGACATATTTATTTTAAATAAAACTGCTTCTAAATATAACTTGGTTGTTTTTATCTTATTGAGCTTCATCATGTTTATTTACATATCCAACTTAGCAAAGTAATTTTGTATGCAACTCTTAGTAACTCATAAATATTCTGTTTACTAAAATGTATTAAGTGAGTTTATTTTGTGGACTTATAATATTTCCAATCTCTGGAAAAGGGTATTGCGTGGCTCCCTAGAATTGTGAATTTGTTTGGACCCTCTAATTGAGTGTACCAAAGCAACAAAATTTTTAATAGAAAAATATTTTTGAAATTATTTTTCCCAATGAATGCCAAAGCATCCATTTAATTTTATTCTAAAATTGAGTTAAAGCTTTTGATGCCTAGCAAACAAATGTGGTATTGATTATGCCATTTATTGAAACAGCTAATCTTTAATTGTGTTGTTTCATCCAGGAATAACCTTTACCAAAGAATGTTTGTAGCAGTTTCTGAAAAAATAGGTTTTTGTATTGGAGAGGATGGTGGATGAATGGGAGATGTCCAATAGCATTCTGCAGCTGTCTTTCCATCGTTGCTGAGATTCACAAAATTGAGCTTTTCTCCTATGTCCTAATTTTCCATGGTTATGACATTGAGGGCGGTATGGACTGACCCCTTCTTTTAAAGTGGCAGCAAGCAAATTAGCCTTGTGAAATTCCATTCCTATATCAGCACACGCATGTATATATTCCTCTAAAGGAGCATTTTGTGCTCTCAAAGGTTGTAAAGCCTTTTGACATTCAGAGTTAGCATTCTCAAATGCTAAAGTTTGGAATAGCATGTCTCTGAGCTCCGGCTGGGCAACGACCTTATCGACTGCAGTTTTTAGTTGGGCTAGAAAGTCAGTATAGGGTTCATTCCCCCACTGCATTATCTTAATAAAAGATTTAGAGATCTCTCCAGGAGCCTGAACCTTTTCCCAGGCCCTAAGACAACACAGCCTTGTCTGGACTATGGCTATGTCATTGTACTGAAGTTGATTGGAAATCCCCAGCCACTGACCAGACCCTGTTCAGATGTTATAGGGACTCCTCTCTGCTGGTTTTGGTGACTCATCAGGTTACCTTCCTCCTTCCACCAGGTTTTGAACTGTAAATACTGTCCAGACTCAAGAACAGTTCTGGCTATCATGTCCCAGTCATAAGGAATGAGCTCCTGCTCTTCTGCAAGCCCCTGTAACAGACCTCTAGAAAATGGAATTGCATACCATACTGTGCTATGGCCTCTTTCAAATCTTTCATAACCACAAAGGTAATCGTATGGTGATCAAAACATTGGCCCCTTGAGGGTGTTGCAGATCAGGAGGAATATCAGTGACCATAACCGGAAAAAGCCCCAAAGTGTCTTCCCACTTAAAGTCACGAGTTTTATGCTCTTCTAACACAGCCTTAATAACAGAAGTCACAGGCAGTTCATCTACTTAGGGTGGCACTGAGGGGAATGTTGAGTGATTTATGTTAACTATTTTTATTTTATTTTTTGAGAGTAGGGTGTGTACCCACCCTGCCGAGGTTGGCACTCCAGGACCATCCTGGATGGCCCCAGCGGCGTCCACACCATCCCTGGGACTAGGGGACGCTGCAGACCCAGCGACTCAGTAGACACTGCTGCTCACCACAGCACCTGGTCCTGGCTAAGGCATGAGGAGGCAGCGGATTCCTGAGCTTGAGGAATGCAGGTGGGGTGGTCACCCACCCAGTCCTCAGTTGGTGCTCTGCTGCCTCTGCTGCCTCTGCTGCTCCCCACTCATGCTTCCCACCACCTGTGGGCAGGAAAGGGGAGGACGGCCCACCATGAGTCTGACAGACAGACCTGACCCAAGGTGCTCTCAGTGCCAGGTGTGCACCTGCATACATGCAGGGACAAATCCTTGTGTTGAGGCTATGTTAGCATTTTTAACTGTGAGACTATTCAACCCATCTTCCCACTGTTCATTCTGAGCAGCCATAATGGCCACAGAGGTAATTCCTTGCTTATTTGTGTCTGTATCATATGCTCGTGATTCCCAGTTCTCCTTAGGTCCAGCTTCCCTCTGAACCTCACTATTCTCCTCACTTTCAAATTCTGTTTGAACATTGCTTTCTTCCTCAGTTTCTAATTCTCGTGACTCCCCAAACAGGAAGTTATCTATTGTTTTCCCTAAATGTCTTTGCTCACTTATTCCAAGCGAGGTTCCCTAGAGTCTAGATTGGCCAAAGGTCCCACTTGCCCTGAGCAGAGTTTCCCTTTGGACTTCCTCCCACTGTCTACCAAAGGCCTAACTTACTTTTGAGTGTCACTTTCCCCTTTGGTCCATGTTCCTAGTGTCCTGTTGTGTCCTGCTTGATCCTGCCGACTATGCCAGGTGTCACAGCCCCTAGTGGCCCCTATGGCCCTGGACTCGATCACAGCAGGAAGGAACCAGACATGATGTGGATTAGATGTACAAGCTTGCAGGAGGCAGGCTAACCTTGCTTGCAGGATAGCCCCAAGCAACGTCTGCAGTAGCCTTTTACTGACACAGCACAAGACAGGTGAGGGGAGTGTTAGACAATGACTGCGAGCCTAAGGATCCCCAGGGGCTCGGGCTCTTTCTCCGCAAGGAGCACCTGCAGATGAATCGTCTGAGGGCCCATTCCCCAGCTGCAAATCATCTTGCTCAGAGGTCGTCTGGGTCTTGGTGTCCTCTACATATAACCATTTAATATAAATGTGTATATGAGTGATATTTATATTTCAGGTATTTTTGTCGGACTTTGATTTGTATTCAGGAAAAGAAAACACGTGACTAGAGTAGTTGAGGATGGCTTACGTAAATGGTGGCTTTTGTTTTCTGTTTTTTTTTTTTAATTTTGAACATACCCTGTTAATTAGTTAGCATCCCATGTGTCATTGGTCTGCATTTAATCTAATTTCTAAGAATAATACTAGAAAGTTTTGACTAATATCTCTGAAAATTAGGAGTGGGTAATAGAATACAGAAGATCAAATAAATGAAGCTGCATCTACAACTTTTATTATTTCTTTTTTTATTTACCTGGTCACCTTTTTTTTTCAGACAGAGTTTTACTTTGTCTGGATAGAGTGCTTTTTACTTTACTGTGGATAGAATGCTGTGGCATCACAGCTCACAGTGACCTCAAACTTTTGGGTTTAAGCAGTCCTCTTGCCTCAGCCTCCTAAGTGGTTGGGACTACAGGCTCCAGTCATAATACGTGGCTAATTTTACAGACATGGTCTCACTCTTGCTCAGGCTGGTCTGGAGCTGTTGAACTCAGGAAATTAGCCCACCTTATCCTCTCAAAGTGCTAGGATTAGAGGCGTGAGTCACCACTCCAGGCCTCCTGCTCACATTTGAGATATACATTTTGTATTAATTTAATTTCTGCATTTTTACTCACTTACCTTCGATGAGTTATCCAGTCACCTTTTAGTCATCTCTTACCTTTCTTCCCTTTCTGCAGAGCAAATCTATACTACCTAACATCCCTAACACTAACTACAAAGAACAAAAGGTCTTCTTTAAATGTCCTCTTTATTATAAAGACATTTTCACATTTATCATAAAAATATTACTTATAATCAACAAACTCAATTATTAAATGTTATTTACATAATACAAAAACTTCATATTTTTATGTATAGCAAAACTCAACACTAAGCCATTATGAGTATCAGAAGTCAGAAATGTATTTTCAATTTAAGCTGAAACCTAACATTATGAGAAAGAAAACTTTTACTCAAACTTGAAGCTAAAGAAAATACAAAAGAGAAATCAGTCATTATAAATGTTTAAATTCATAATCTTAGTGTGTTTACAGAAAAAAAAAAGGAATCAAGAGACTGAAAAATGGTAATGGGCTTTGCTTACCTGACTGTTGGGATTCTGAACAAAACAATTTGTCACTAACAACATTGTGAAAATCAAACAGTTGAATGCATTTAAATGTGGCTATGTCTTTTTGTGGCATGATTCCTTGACAAACATGTAATTCTGGCACAAAATCATTCATAATACAGAGCCATTAAAATGAATCATTTAAAATGACATTTAAAACATTAAAGTACTTTTTCCTCCACATCATACACAGAAAAAACTGCATAGCATCATACTGCTAAAGAGATTACACTCCATCATAAAAAATGCCATATGACAAAAATGTCAGTAGCTAATAGTCACTTAATAGCTCTAAAAAAGAGGGCACATAATTAAAATGCATATGTGTATAGAATAAACAGAAAAGTGTTCTATTAATATAAACCTGATAGCAATAGAAACACATTAATATATGAAGTCTTATAATTAAGTTCATAAGCTCATCCTAGAAAGACTGTTGCATACCTCGTTGCTGACTATCACTATGGTCACCTTTGAAGTACTCCCCCTGGGAAGCTATGTACCAATGTCATTGCTTAGTTCATCCTTCAAAGCAATTTGAGAACTCTTTTTCTTAAATGGCCATCAAAGCTGTTGTCATATTATCTTTGATGTCCTGAATGTCATCAAAATGTCTTCCTTTCAAGATTTCCCTTATCTTTTGGTAAGGAAAAATATTGTTAGGGGCCAAATCAGGTGAGTAGGGTGTTCCAATACACTTATTTGTTTACTGGCTCAAAACTCCTTCACAGGTAGTGCCCTGTGAGCTGGTGCATTGTTGTGATGCAAGAGCTACAAGTTCTTGGCCAAGCTTTTCAGTTAAGATTTTCTTAACGGTTGCTTTATTGATGTTTTCTTGGTCTGCTATGCGTCTCATAGTCAGCTGATAATTCTGACACACAATTTGATGAATTTTTGCGATATTTTCATCATTTCTGCTAGTTACCAGCTATACAGATCTCTCTTCAACAATAATGGTTTCCTCTCAGAAAAACGTTTAATCCATTGGTACACTGCTATTTTCTTCATGGCAGTATCTCCATACACATGGAATAACATGTTCCTGTTATAAAACTTTCAATTTTGCCAAGTTTAACAAAAAATTTAATGTTTGTGACTCTAATTCAAGCTTTTACATTCTTGTGACAGCACACAAAAACACATAACAATAATGAATGCCACTCAGCAAGATACCACCACAAGTATATATGAATACAACTATAGGACACTAATATACCAAGGTTCTGAATCCTTATTGAGCTGTTTATACAGTGCAGTCAACATAAGCCCACATTGCAAATTCATAAGCTTAGTTGCCAAACCTCCCATAACTTCATTTAAATTTGTTTATATGCTTAAATATATTTAAATATGCGTACTATGTAGTATATTTCTCTGTACTATCTTTGTGAAAACAAATTACTGTTTCCTACTGTTCTATCTTAAAAGTAATAAATAAATAAATAATAAATGTTTTGTTGAGGAAAGGCAGCAGCTTCTGTCCTATGATTTTTCTAATACATTATAAGGACAAATTATTTAGCTGATAAAATAATTTATTTCACAACATTTGACTTCCAAAAGATTTTTTTTTTTAAAAAAAGATGTTATTTTAAGAAACATCCTCATTTATTTAATAACTGACAAAACTAATTAATAAGAATAAGGCTTTATCATGAAGATCTGCCAAGTTGTTTAAAATAATATGCACCTAAATAAAATTGAGCAATCTTATTGAACAAAATATGAAACAAATAAGTCATTGAGTGATTTAACAAAAAGTTAAGAACAGAAAAAACAATATGACAAATCACCTTCCCCACAATCTCATTTGATCCAGATGCAAGTCAGCATTTAAGCCTAATCATTATTCATTTCCTCCCAAAGACTGTGCATAACAATGTAAATCCTTTCTTTTTCCTCCTATCTGTGTCAACAAAACCCAAATGAAACAACTACAGCAAAGAGGAAGACATATCGTAAGTTGCCCAAGACTCTAGCAGTGCAATTTCACTGGATTTATGTTTTCCAGAAATATTTAAACCTGTAACAGCTAGTCAAGATGTACTTTGTTCCCCATTGTGGTGGAAGTGAGCAATATTCTGAGTGAGGGGTTAAAGGAGGATAAGTATAGTTCTTTTATAACTTTATTATATTTCTTACTGATAGAGGTGACATTGATGGGAGTGATAGAAAGAATACTAAAACCAGTGAAGTGTTTTTTTTTTTTTTTCTTCATGACGTGACTTATCAACCACACTTTGAAGCAAAAAGAAATATTTTCAGGTGAGGGATGGCTAATATGAGTGAGGACAAAGTGTTTGCACTATTAACTGAACATACCATATATTTACATGCTTTTGAGTAATTGGTATACTCTTATTTGCCCAAGGAAAAAAATTCCCTTCTGCAAGGGCCAACTTTGATGTATAAAGAGGTAAAATTTTGACTTATTCCTCATCATGCCTCTCCTCACCTCCAAATGCCATTTAGTCAGCTAGACTTGAGTTGTTTTCATTGACTCAGTGAGTTGGTGAGAGTGAAACCAAGGTAAAACCTCTAAAGAGAAGGTATTATAGTAACTAATAAAATTTAAAGAGAAAATTTTTCTCTTTACCAAAAGAAATACTAATTGGAAATGGTGAAGAGAACTAGACAAGGAGCAATACAGTGAGATACTGGTGACCACACTGTGCCCCAGTCACTTGCCATGGCCAGAATTACCATGAGGGTAAGGGCCTACACAGGAAACACTGAGGCGTTCTGGAGGATCTATGAGTTGGTCCCACTTCAACGTCCCATCTGGAACTCTGGCTGCTCAGAGTCTCACATGGCTTTGAATTCCCAGTGTTCACAGGGAGGAGATCAAGGAAATGCTGCATGGAAAGGTGAGCCTATTACATTGAGTTTTCTGTAAACCCAGAGAAACCAGATAAGTGAGAGAATTCATATTTATAAAAGAAACAAATATTTAGTAGAAGGAAAAAATAGGGAAATCAGAGATTTTTTCTACTCTAATGGAATATATTATCAAATGTAATTTACTCACAGTGGAAACAAGAATAGCTCAGTAGATGCCCTCTTGGAGAGATAATGATTACTATAGATTACAGAAGACAATATACATTTATTGGATACAATGTACTGACATTTGGAAAGATTTCTTACTTAGTCATCACTTTCTATACACCTGTGCCTTGAAACTAGTAAGTATCTCCAACATTAAGTGGAAATCCAGTAAACTAGAGGGAGATAAATTAATTTAAATACTGAGGAAGCTCAATTTTTTATAAAATTATCAAGATTAAAATATTCAGCACTGGGAATGATAAATGATATTTAAGCTTGGGACAGGACTTAAGTACAGTTATTTTCAAAAATATTGTCTTCATATGTGTGATATATGGCATATTATATCATATTCAGTAATCATCTTATTGAAATGACTATTCTTCTCAGTCAGAGTAAGTGCTCCTCTGTGTGACTAGAGGATTTTGTTTATAGCTGTTTGGCAGCACTTGTCAAAGTCTTCAAAGCCTTAGAGTCCTTTGTTACCTGAGTTTTCCCAGTATAATAGCAAATTTTCAGGCATATAGAAAATGACTCTTCCAGTATAGATCCCTCAGTTTCTAAGATAGGGCCCCACATTTGGTGGATGAACCATAAATGTGAGTTTAATTGGATTTAACCCAATTGAATTGAGTTGGAATTACAGAGTAAAATGTCTTAATTGCAGTGAATAAAAAACGTTTGTGGATATTAGGAATTGGGACTAATTTTGAAGAATATGCATAAAATAAATCTATAACCCAGGGAGACATGAGAAATTATCACAAAAGAAATACTTAAGCATAAGAAAAAAATAATGGACTGCAGATGAAAATAATTGCCCCTTGGCCTATTTGTGAAGACAACAGCTCTATGATTATAAACAAATGAAAAATATGTTTATTTTAAAATGGTAATAATATTTATCTTGTAAATATGAGTTCCTAATGCAAAAACTAATATATGTCAGCATCTTTTTATTATATAAAAGGAATCCTAATGTAAAGTGCTATTATTGCTGCATATCTTAATATAATGTATAATTCAAATAATTATTATATTGAGAAAGTAACTCATTCAATAAATGTATATGTCAGGTACCATTCCAAGTAACGGAGATTTAAATGGGGAAGAAACAAATATCTTTGCCCTCAGACTTTTTAATTAGTAATATATGTAATTGGGTACTCTTGCCAGGGTTTGAATAGACAAAAAAAATTCAACTTTAGCTCTATCAGAGCTTAATTTTATGTATCTATTGAGGGGCATGCCTTAAACTATTACTGTAATAGTGAATTTACCAGAAAAGAATTTCAACATTAATTATTTTTAAATACCTTCCTGAAAAAAAAAAAAACCTTCTTTGTAATACTACTTGCATTGAAATTTCTCATTTCTGAATCATTAAATGTCTCATTAAATCTTCTCTAAATCACTGTGCATATCCTTTGTCTCAGAAGCAATCATTCCTAACCTAGGCAAACATTTTTCCCAGTGCTGTTTAATCATGCAAGTTTGGCAGTAGAGAATATATATAGTGAATATGCAGAGGAATTTAAATCTTTGGAAAGTGAAAGTGTTGAAAGCAAGTTGTAAAGAAAAAATAAATTTAAAAGGTGAAATAGCTAATGAATGCTGGGGTTCAATTACAATTAAAATACAATTTAAAATAGTGAAATATAAAGCAATTATAAATAAGTAAAAAATTAATCAATTAAAGTGACTGCTTATTTAACAAGCACTATAAAAATGTGTTTCAACATTTATCTTCTTAATAAATACTCTAAAATTATTGACATTTACATGGGACTCATTATTTAATGAAAAATCAACTGGGTAAATAAAATTAAAAAATGGAAAGATTGAGTTAGTTTCTATGCCATTAAACCTGGTATGGTACACAATATAAAATTTGTGATACAATATAAAATTTAAAAACTAAAGCAGTAACTTTATGAATTCATTCATCCTCGAAACATAGACTTAGCTTCACACTAAACACATATGAAAAAAGGAATAAATATGCTTTTGGTTTCAAGGTACCCACAAGGATGATTTCAACAACAGTGGTAGAAGTAAATATTATGTTCTCTATTTACAAGATATTGGCAAAATGGTTTGATCTTCCTATCTGTAATATTATGAAGCAAGAATCAAGAGAAAAAGCAAGCTTTCTTGCCAAGAATATGAGGTCTTTTTTTTTTTTTTAATCAGCAAATCATTTAATTAACTTACATTTTGACAAACTCAAAACAAATCTATGAGGCATTCTATGGTATTTAAAATTCCTCTGAAAAAGTTAAGACCATTTCAACCACTGTTATGAATCAAGATGACTACATTGACTGTGGTGCTCTATCTTTCTCCTTTTAGAAATGTGAAACAGGATGAGTTTAAAGAAAGGCCTAAATTCTACCTTCTATTTGAACACCATATCCCTCAATATGGATGTCTGTTTTAAGAGTGTGGTTAACAAGAATTGGGGTCATTGGCACAGCAGAAATTAAGAATCAAAATGAATCTTACATTGCTGAATTTTCAGTCTGTACATGGTCATGGAAGGTGCCCTCGAATTACATCATCTTTAATATATTAAATTGGTCATAAAAATGGGCATTCTAATCCTAAGAGGTAAACTTTAAAATATATGGCCAGATGGATAAAATGTATGTTCCTTTGGATCTGTTAATATCATATTCAAGGCTTGAGTCTAAGCAAATAGAAAGGTACAAACTAATTCATGCAAGAATTTTTACAACAGCATTTATACATTACAATGAAAAATTGGATAACTCTCTGAAAATGACAAATTGTAATAAATGATATGAAAGAATAGTAATAAATTCTTGTTTATCAGGAATATTCAGATATATAATAAAATCTTATACATGATACATTAAGAAGAAAAGAATAAGCTACAAATGTCATCATCTTAATTTTATAAATATTGTATAGAATAATAAATAGCATGTGAACCTCATGTTATATTTGATGCATAGATGTGATTTTTTTTAAATGCTTTCCCAACATTTAGAAATTTAAAAATTTTACCTAAGATGTATGTACACTACATTGTACATCTTAGAAATAAAATTTCCTATAAATAATATTTCACTGGGCATAAATAAAATATTTCTGTAGCCACCTATGTAATAGGATATGTAGCAGCTTATGTAATAACATATGTACTGATCTATATGTAACAACCTATGTAACAACCTGTGCAGCAAGATGTGTAGGAACTGGGACAGCAGGCTTGCAGAGACAAAGTGGCAGTTTTATGAAACATACTAGCAATCACTAGACTTTAGCCGTTAAGGAACAGACTTTGGCAGTTGGAAATTGATCAGCCATGGAATTCCCGAGTGTGGTTCGGACACAGGGAAGGGGAACTTGTTCTCAATAAATAGTACCTGCGGTGGTTTCTTGGGGCCTTTTCCCTGACATACATAGGGAGGCCCACCTCCTGCGAGCTTGGAGCTTACAATCCATTGTCCAAGCCTGCTTCCTTAGTGATGGCACTGACATCTGACGAAGTCTACAGGATAGGGGACATGGACTGAAGGGGAATATCACTCTGAGTAAGTGTAATCTTTGGCAATATGGCAGGAGGGAGTTATGGAGAGGGAAAAGGGACTCTGTCCAGATTGATCAAGGGACAACATGGCCTTTGGCCACCATACGTACTTACCAAGGGGGCAACGCCACTTAAAGTGAGTAAGACCCTTGGCAAAATCCCTCAGGGGTATGCCCCAGTTGTAAAAAAAAGTGTTCAATTGGACTAATGAATGCTGTTCCCAATTCAATAAAAATGGAAGACCTTTATTGCAAGGAAACTATTAGTCGGGCTCAACCCAGGGCCCATGGACAAAATGTACAGGGATTTGCCCGCTCACCAGCAACTTTAGCCCATCTGATCCCTTTTATGTGCCACGCCAGGTGGTGCGGCTTTAGATTTGCCAGCATGTGATAATGTCCTTTTACTTCCTAACATGGAAGTAAGAAAATTAAGAACAGGAGTATGCAGTCCTATTCTGTCAGACTCTGTTGGGTTATTGCTGGGAAAAAGTGGTTTAAGATCTCATGGGGTGCTAGTCCACACAAGTGTTGTCAATAGTGACTTCATAGGGAAATACAAATCCTGATCTCAGTAAACCAAGCCACTCAAATTTTAGCCAGACAAAAAATTGCCTAGTTGCTACTTCTGCTTCGCATTATACTAACTGATAATAAATGTACCAATGATCTTGGCAGTACAAATAGTATTTTTTGGCAAACAACATCTATTAATAAGGATAGGCCTCAACTAACACTGACCCTGAAAGATAAACTCTTTAGTGGCCTGTTAGATACTGGTGCAGATGTTTCTGTTATTGCTTTAAATCAATGGCCTAAACAAATAGTTGATGTTACTTTTATGGGTGTAGAAACTTTAAATTCAGTTTTTCAAAGTACTTTGCCTTTAGCCTGTTTAGGAAAGAATAATCAACATGCTCAAATTCAGCCATACATAGCTGATATAACCTATGGGGGCGTGACTTACTCCAACAATGGAAAGCTATAGTAACTATACCCCCTCTTCTATAAGCCCGCTGTCCTGGTCAATTGGCACTTTTGCCTGCTGTCCAAGTTCCTACACATCTTGCTGCATAGGGTGCTACATAGGTTGTTACACAGATCACTAAATATGTTGTTACATAAGCTGCTACATATCCTATTACATAGGTTGCTACATATCTTATTACATAGGTTGCTACACTTTTCCACATATATCTTTCCCTCTCAACAACCTTAACTTGATTCTTATTTTTTAAATTGCTAAAATTCCATTAGTTTAAATCCAAGAAACATATAAGATGTTTAACACTAAATATACATAAACAATTTTCATACGTGGAAGAGAAAAATTATTTAAAAATAGAAATATTTATGTAAATAATAAACCACAACTTGAAGTTAGATACATATGGTTTGTACATAAAATGTAATGTAACAAAGATTTACCATATTCTTCGGAAGAGGAAAAAAATATGGTTGCAGGTAGAAGGAGCTGTAATGGAGTTACACATTGGAAGGACATTCTTTTACCTATAACATTTTCACCGTTAAGATAATATTTCAGAGTTATGGGATTATTGTTTTTCATTTAATTGTACTTTAAAAGTTATAGCATAGAAAATCATCCTTGGTATTAAATGAAGATGGGAAAGTTTAATAGGAAATATTCATGTTGGTATATATCCAACTATAGAAAAATTTGAAAAAGAGAAGCACCATTGGGTGGCGCTTGTGGCTCAAAGGGGTAGGGCACCTGCCCCATATGTCAGAGGTGGCAGGTTCAAACCCAGCCCCGACCAAAAACTACAAAAAAAAAAAAAAAAAAAGGAAGCACCATGTAGAGAAAGAATGAGAATGTATTGTCATATATTCAATACATTAAGAAATTAGTATAATTGTGATAAAATTATGAATGCAATTGTTACTTAGTTCAATATAAGCATTTTACATTGTATATCAAAGCAGTACACTGAACCCATAAATGCATCAATGTACAAAGTTATGATTTAATAAAAAATAATTTAAAAAATTTTCAAAATATAATGATCATGAAAGTTGGCTAGCTCTTATGAACTATCTTCAAGCAATTGCCCATAATCTATCCCTATACTAGACTTTTTCATTTCCTGGATTTTCTTTTTAGAATTTTTTTTTTTTTTTTTTTTTTTAGTTTTCTTTCTTACTTTCTTTCTTTCTTTCTTTCTTTCTTTCTTTCTTTTTTTTTTTTAGCTTGCTTTTCACTATTTAAATTGCCAGCATTTTTTTTTTACAATTACTATGCTATATATTTAATCTTTGCACCATTTCCACTATCATAGATAAAAATTGTGTAGAAACCTTTATAGAGTTCTAAATTCATTTTATTCATTTTTCACAAAATTGACTCCACAAAAGTGCATCATCCTAATTTGTGTGTAAGCACTGTGCATATACATAAATATGTATTGAAACTTCCTCAATTATTGAAGAGATGTTCTTTTTGTACATCCTCATTTGTGACAGACAAAATTTCCAGACATCGCAGCTCTTTGCGCAATACAGATGCTGTAGTGCTCCATTGCAGTTTTTGATCTATCTCATCAAAAGACTTAACTTTTTTTGTCAAGGTATTTCAGATGACCCATAATAAAGCTGGGTGAACACAATTACCCAAATTAATTATCAATGTGTTCAATTTCAATGAACATAATGTGTATCAATATTTAAATGTTTGATGTAATAAATGAGATTCTTTCTTCTTATCTATATATCTTTGTAGTTAGAGAAAAATATGAGCCTAATATTGACTTTGAGCAAAGGCAAGGGTAGAGTAACCATTAAAGAAGATAGGATCATGGAAGAAGAAATAAATTTTTGCTTTTGTTTCTGTTTTCGATTTGAGATCAGAAACTCAGTGGTGGCTTTGCCAAGATTGTGTCTCTAATATATACAGAAATGAAGATTTAGATTAGGCAGTTGGTATAGTTTAGAGACATAAATTTGAGTGCTATCATCTTATGAAGGTAATTTAAAGGCGTGAAAATAGGAGAACTCTATAAGTGAATTTCTATACCAGAAAAGAAAACAAAGGCAGGAACTAAGACCTTAAAAGAACTGGGAAATAGGAATAATCAACAAATTAAGTGAGGTAAGAATAATTTTGTGAGGCATAGGGAAACTAGAGGAATTTGATAAGGATAACCAAGTGAAGTTTTTCCTTTAAAAAGGAGGAAGTTGGCAGTGCCTGTGGCTCAGTGGGTAGGGCGCCAGCCCCATTTACTGAGGGTGGCAGGTTCAAACCCAGTCCCAGCCAAAAACCACAACAAAAAAATAGCCAGGCATTGTGGCAGGCACCTGTAGTCGCAGCTACACTGGAGGCTGAAGCAAGAGAATAGCCTAAGCCCAAGAGCTGTGTGACACCATGGCCCTCTACTGAGGGCAATAAAGTGAGACTCTGTCTCTACAAAGAAAAAAAAAAAAGAAAATTGAATAAAAAAATAAAGAGGAGGAAGTAATTTACCATGACAAATGCAGCTGTTGATTTAAATGAAATGAAATCTGACAGCTACCCATTAGATTTAGCAAAAGTGAGGTCCTTGGTAACTTTGGCAAGGGTAGTTAGATGGAACAGTAGAGGTAAGACTTGAAAGTTTTGACTGAGTTTTAAGAAGGGGATGAGGAAAATTAGAGGCTGCCTTACTGTTCTTTCAAGAATGTTAGCTAATAAATGGGAGCATAGAGCTGGGCTCATTGACAAGGAGTGAACTAGATCCAAGGCAAAGAACAATATTCTTACACACTGAACTCAATTGTTACTTTGCTTGTAAGGAGAGAATTTCACATTTTACAAAACAAACATTAAAGCATGTCTTAATAAGTAATTAAATTTTCAACACTTTCATTTTCAAACCTAGTATCTATTATTTTCTAGTTTGTGTTAATAAAATAGTCACAGAATAAAATTAGAATAATTTGAAGTAACTATAGTAAGAGAACACTAGTTCTGTCCTCATTTAATGAGATGACAATTTTTGACAGAGTGCAAGCATACCTTAATTAGTTAGAGAAAAACTGCTGATTCCATTAGAAACAAAGATTTCTACCTCCTAATGTTAATGTATTCGTTGTATTTAATAATCAGTATTTCTATTGTGTAACTATACATTTTATCTTCTAAACAGATACACTTTATTAAAAGGATATTTCAATTAAAAAAATTTGTACATATAAAACTATAAAATGAGCTGTGTAATATACAACCAAATAATCATACAATGCATATCATCTTATGGAAATCAACAAATTATGACTCCGACCAGTCTATTGTAGAAACTCCTATATTATGTTTTCTAAAATAAATGTATTTTAAGAAAATACTGTACTGGTTAAGTATTAATCAGGCTCTAATCACAAAAAGTAGAGCACTGCATGTAAAAAGGTCTTATCCCTGCAAAATAAAATGGTATCTACAAACTCCTTTTTCCATTTTTCTTGAGCTTACTTTTTATTTAGGGATTTTTTTAGAGTCTAAGACTTAATAGTTCTTATTGGCTAGCTGCCAAAAATGATAAATTGAAACCACTTAATATTCTTCAAAAGTATCTTTTTCAGCTGAAAAAATTAAATATTTAATACTATAAATATTTGTAAATTTAATACTATATATTAATACTATCGATTTAACCGTTTATATAATTTAACTATTTAAGTGAACAGCAGTTCTGAAATTTCAAGAATTTTTATCAGAATGTAAATATTATTGAGGGCTTCAAAAACATTTATTAATAATATTTTTGAAGCCTATGGAAAAATTATGATTACTTCTCATTACAGGGACTATGGATGAAAACCTGTTTGCTGTACTGACTACATTGTACCAATATAAAAACTATATTAAAGAGAGGAAAGGATAAAAACCACCTTTGGAAACATGTCTGAAACTTTGGTATTAGAATTATAGTTCTAAATGTGATTTTAATTTGCAATAAATTTCTTCAAAATTCTATTTCTTAGGGAGTATTGGATTGAAAAATAATACATATGATCACTTTCCTTATATAGTATACTTTTCCTCCTACAGTCTTTCCATGTTAGCAAATAGCACCACCATTTATTGTTATTTGGGTCAAAAAATCTAGACATAGTCCTTGATTCATGCCATTGTCAACATAATCTTTGATTAATGCCATTGTCATCTTCCTTTGGCAAACCTGGATTTTCATTTTCCACCTGGATTATCAAGAAAAATAAAATCTCTTAGCTGTCATCTGTTCTTTCATTGATTCTCCATGCCATTTTTGGCACATCACCAAAGTGACCGCTTAAAACACAGATCACATTATTTGCATTGCTTTTTTAACCTACAAAATCCCAATCTGCATAGTAGACCTACAGTGCCTCACACTATTATCCTCTGCTCATTTTCCTTCCTCCTATCTAATCCCTCATCCAATTGCTTGTTCTACTTTATTATACCAGTTTCACCCCTACCCCAGTTGTCTATAAGATAAACTAGTTCCAGCCTCAGGGTATTTCATTTTCTGTACCTTCTCCTTGAAATACACTCTCCTTAGATTTTTCTTTGTGTGATTCAGATCGTAGAACAATGTCAGCCTATCAGCCTGATCAAAAGTTGAAATTAAAAAAAAAAAAAAAAAAAAAAAGTTGTTTCTTGACTCCACTCCACCTGACTCATGGGTCTATTTTTTTCTTACCCTCTAAAACTGAGCTTAGCACATCATAGACGCTGAATATGTATTTTACAAATAAACAAACCCTAATTAGCATGAAATAGTATAAAAGTAAGAAGGGGACTAAGCAAGGGGTTGCAAAGGGAATGTGAGGAAAACTTGGCCTGCTGGACCGGGAAGTCTGGAGGTCCTATAACAATGTGAATATGAAGTAACCTAGGTAACCAATGACGAATAGGAAGAGATAATCAATAACCAATGGAATACGGTAATACCTCCTGGAAGCCCAGAGAACCCAATGGAAGACTTGCAACCAATACTAAAGGAAGAGAATATTTATACTGCTGCAGGCCTTTGAGTCTCCATCTCACCTTTTTTCCTTCAAGAGAGAAACCCCCTTCCAGCTTTCTTTGGAAGCATTTTAAACTTTCTCTTTGTCTTACTAAATAAAAATCTCTCTTCGTTATGTGGAAATTTGTACAGGTTACTTTTATTTCCTATTCACACTTCCATGCTGCTCCAATTTTATTTTCAGTTTCTAGTTACTGTTGCTTTCAGTACCACTATGCCTTGATGGTTCGAACTTTCTGTCTCAGCCCATAATCAAACCAGGTCAATTGGGTTCAGGGAACACGGACCCCTGACCACCAACAAAGAGAAAGAATCCTGTATAAGGAAAAGCCATATTAAAGACTGGCATTCAAGTCTTTCCCACACCTGACATTTACTCACTGTGGAAACAAAACATATGACACTAAGCTTTTTTTACATAAAATTTAAAAACAGTAGCTTTCTTAAAATGTCATTAATAAATGAATGATTTTGCATTTTATAAGCACTACTTAGAGCTTAATAAATTCTATTTTTTCTTTTCTTTATATGCATGTTTAAAAATAATTAGTTGAGATATATCTCAAGAGACATCTCATGCAATGAGAGTTATTAGGTAGCTAATATATTCAGGAGAAATCAATATATACTTAACTGGATTCAATAATATTGAAAGATTTTGTAGTCACTAGACACTTATGTATATTTATCTTACAATACAAATAGGGACAATTTAGAAGCCTTCAAAATAATTCAGTCACTTATCTTTTCCCATGTAGAAATCATAAAAGCCGTTCACTACTACATTTTTGCTTAAGAATGATGTTTTGTACAACCTGTTTTATAAGAAATACAAAAATAAAGAACTTTTTTCATTATCTATATGTAGACCATACAACTTGCTAATATTCTTTTAAACATACCCAGCTGTTTTTTCCAAAGATAACATGCATTCCAAAGTTCCAGTTTTTCAAATTATGGAAAGAAACCTAATCTCATAACAGCTTCTTTGAATCTTCTCTCTCAGAGGGCATATCCTTCCTGTTCTGTATTGAACAATTAATGTCATTAGAGAATAGGGAATTAATAGCTCTCATTAAAAACATGTGGAGAATTTCAGTACTGCCATAACTACTGCCAACTTGTTCTGCTCAAGTAGAAATCAAGGTTATACCCTTTATTCCTGCTTTAAAATTGCCTTCAACAAGTTATGGGTCTCCAAATGAAACTTTTGTATCTCCCAAAGATGCAAATTCAGTTGCTATTTAGGAGTAGAATAAAATACAGATTATTAATTTAATTAACAATAAAATCATATTTAAATAGCATCATTTAATATAAAGAAACCATTACTTTTTATTTTCTGTACTTATAATGGTGGAATGTTACAGTCTTCCTATTACTATTATTCCTAAGGATATTAAGAGAAAATGAATCTCTTTCCACTAAGTATAGTTCATACAGATTCTCTGTACAAATTTATGTAGTGATTATCTAATTCAGTAAGATATACACACAAAATAAATTGTAAGTTGTGTGAATTAATTTTAATTTCTCAAATAGTTATTTATAAAACCCTAATAAAGAAAATAAAGCATGTGAAGGAACTTTTGAATATATTTTGTACTGAGTACTAATAGACTTGTTAATTTTATTTTATATTCTGCCTTGATTTGGCAGGTACAGAAAAATAAAGCTAATCTTAATAAAAATCTTTGGCATATTTTATTCAAACATCAGGCAAACTTTTCAAATCTGAAAGAAGCTAATGGGAAAATGTTTGATTAAAAAAGAATGAAGGTGTAGTATTGCTAACTAGTGATCTCGATATTATAACAAGTCTGCTTTCCTTTTTTTTTTTAATTTTCTATTTGTTGTTTTCTATTTTAAAATCTAACCTTTTGATTCTTCACAATGTTTTTACAACCATTTCAAGCAGGTCCTTTCTTTTATCTTTGGTTTAAAATTTAAGGTACTTTTGATACCCACTAACTATATATGTATAACTTATACTTGACAAGATTCTTTCATTGAGAATAAGTATAATTTTATAAATTATATGTTAAAAATCACTTTTAAACACTAAAATCTGTGAGCCACTTCTATGTGCTAAATGCCAGGGCTTTTCTTTTTCTTTTTTATATCTACTTTTGCCTCTGGCCATGATACATCCATTAATGGTTTAAAAAAGTATTCATTAACACTTACATATTTGGTGTTTTATTAGATATATTGGTTGAATAAAATAAAGTATTCCTAAGAATAAGTGAGAATGCCCCCAAATAGCTTACTATTCATTAAGGAAGATAGAATTTACATATGTGAAATCGTCAGACACATGAACCAGTGGCATCACCAGTTCTACTTCATATTTCCTTTGACAGAGTTCACAGTTCACTTAACAGTTTACTTTAAAGCCTGCACTCTGAGGAGTCTTTACAAATAATAATGTGCGTGCTATCAATGTTATCATTTTTCCAAAGACTATCCATGTTTTTAAAAAGACATATATTTTTATAAGTAGTACTCCAGCAACAAACCTACGGTCTCAGCTCTAGTGTGTTGGTGCTCTCACTTCTTTCTTGGACTTATAATTGAGACATCATTTAGATTATTTAATTTTTTTCCCTTAATTAAATTAGTTGCAAGGTTTGGAATTGTGTAAAAATATTATTTTTGTCGTCAGTGTTTGTGTGATATTTTTCCCCTGAACTATCAAATGTAATATGCTGGGTGGCAAATGGGTTTATAGATTAGCGAAAACAACGTGAATTTTTGGGTGCTAGGGTCAAATGCCTTGAACTGATTCTAAGCCCTCAATGTAATATCTCTAAGATTTAGTCAAGATATTCTGAATGTCTGTCATTTCTCTCTTCTGTAAATCACAGTCAATAACTTACTTTACACATGATATCACTGTGGGAATTAAATAAATTAATACAAGTTAAAAGATTTGGGAGAATGTCTGTGGCTATATGATAGGTTAGCCATTCATATGATAAATTATGTGTTATTGACCCCAAATATTAGAATGTGCTTTCATAGATTACACACACCCAAACGCATCATATTATTCCAAAGGAAAGAAATGTGACTTTTTTCTATGAAGCAGGATGTTATGTAATTGATGTGGAAATGCAAATCACCCCTTCAGTCATTTCAAAACCATAGTCTTTTCTTTTTTATTAAATCATAGCTGTGTATATAAATGCAATCATGGGTACAATGTGCTGTTTTCAAAACCATAGTCTTAAGAGAATGTTTTCCAAATAGGCCCTGCTAAATCCTAGTTTTTAAACATGTCCTGGAAAAAGTGCACTGAAAATGTTGCATATATATCATTCACTTGGAGAATCACTAATAATTGAACATATGATAAATTCTGAATAAAAATTCTAGTCAAGAAAAAATAAGTCACAAAATTATATTATTATAGCACTTGTGTAGGTATAAGATAGAGCGATCTGCAAGTACGTTGTAAAATTGCTGTGGAACACAAGGTGGGAAATTTCACTCTGAGTCCACACTGATACCTTTTTACATAGGATCAAAGGGTGACTATGAGATATTGATAGTTATGAAAATAAGTCTCAATATTCTGAGAGTTTAATAAGTATCCCAAAGTTTGACTACTTATTAAAATTCCCCAAACATCTTAGGTCTGCAAAATTTTCCTAGAAAACTAACCTCTTAAATACAAGCTTTATTATTAGATTGCTGGTGATTTCTGCTCCCCTTCAGGCTAAAATACCTTCAGAACAACCTTTCTAATGATTTCACTTTTGCTGAAACTAGGAAATGCAGACATATATAAAATATAAGTAACTTTAAAATTGTAAAAGTTAACAAGTTTTGTGAAACTTTCAATTGCAGTGTAGGTTTAAGGTGTGTACTTATTAGTCTAAAGCAATTTTGTTACTTTTAAACTGTCATTTCCAGTGATTATTAAAAGCAGAATCAGTCACCAAAGCTACTTTTTCTCTAACGGTATATTTAGAATCTATGAGTGTTTCTAATTGTAGAAGGATTGCTCTGCTAACGCAGCTGAGAAGAAAAAAGCTTAAGTAATTCATATTGAAACATTATTGTTACTTTATAATTTACCGGAATGTGTAGCGTTCCCTAAGATTATAAACAGAACTTTTGGCTGAATGTGATAGGAATTGTAATTTAAGAAACAGATGATTTGTACATTGAATTGCCCTTATAAAATCAGCACACAGTTTACTTTGAGTTAGCAAACATTCTGCACTGTATGCAATTCAAAATAGCTTAAATAAGCAGGGTAGAACATACAGAATCAGAGTAGAGGTCACAATTTCTAAGCCTGCTTCACAAAGGTAATGTATTAATGAAAACCAAAGACTAATAATATGTTCACTAATTACCTTTAAATTCAACAGCCATATCAGCACATGTTTTCCATATTCATTTGTTTGCCTTATTCTTTCTGAATTTTTGAATCATTCCCTGGATATTTAACTTTAGAAACAGCTAGAGAAATTCTATCACTGTAAGGTAATACAAATGAATTAACTCAAAACTATCTTTCATAATACCTATCTAAAATAGAATACCTCTACAACTTAAGTAGTCTTCTGATATTTTAGCTTACTCGTACAATAAAATGGATATAAGAAGGCTTAGTTTAAAAGACATTTTTATTTGCCTTAGAGAGCTTTATACTTTTCCAGGCTTATCAAATATTTCAAGCTGACATTGTTTACTAGGAAATATTTGTGTGCATTATGGTGAAAGAGAGACAAAAATTACCACACCTTTCTTTCTTGGTTTGTCATGCCATAACACGTTCACCATATCTAATTTAGATGTTTTAAGTTGACGATCTTTCTCATAAGACACATTCATGGCTTCTCTCCAAAACCTTCACACACGGGGGGTCTCTCAGCTTCATTTATTTTGATTTTCATAACTCTATTAGGTAAGCTGCTTACTTTTTCATGATTTCCCATCAATCCAATATTCACACTTCATCTTAGTCTCTTGTGGTCCACTTCTTTGTCCAGATGGTCTTCTTAAATAGAACAAAATAAAACAATGTTTGCACTGGATTTCTCTCCTATGTGTGGCTTCTATTTTTCATATTAAGGAACAAGGACAGGAGAATTGAGGAGATAATACGCAAAAAGGAAAAGAATCTGAGAAAAATGAACACAGGTATCTCCTTATAATTTTCTTTTGAGACATTTGTCAAAAATGTCAGCTGAGTAAGGAAGGCCCTGATAACACCATAAACTTGCCTGAGACCAGTGAAGGATTATATGAAGACAAGGCATATTGGAAATAAACTAGGTTTTTCAGAGACCAGCACAAAGTTTCTAATCATGTCATTCTTAGAACAAGATTGATCTGCTTTTACTCTATCAATCTGTGAAGGAAAAATAAAAAAATTCCTTTAATGTCACAGCCCCTAGTGGCCCCTATGGCCCTGGACACAATCGCCGCAGAAAGGAACCAGGTGTGACGTGGATTAGATGTACAAGCTTGTAGGAGGAGGGCTAACCTTATTTGCAGGATAGCCCCGAGCAACGTCCACAGTAGCCTTTTTTTGAGACAGCACAAGAGGTGAAGGGAGTATGACAATGACTGTGTGCCTAAGGACCTCCATGGGCTCGGGCTTTTTCTCCGCAAGGAGCACCTGCAGACGATTCACTCGAGGGTCCGTTCCCCAGCTGCAAATCATCTTGCTCAGAGGTCGTCTGGCTGTTGGCGTTCTCTACAGTTTAAGCAGGGAATATTTTTTTAGAGAACTGAAAATTATGACCAGAAACAATTGGAATGTATAGAACTGAAGGACTAACTCTAAATAACTCAATAAATCTTATTGATAAGATTATCAGATAATTATGCAGAAGAGAAAAGAGGATGAATTGGCTATAATAGATATTCATATAAATATGAATTGAAATGCAGAGAGAAAACAACAAAACATACAGAAAAAATCGAGAAAGATAAATGGAGCATGATGAACAGATCTAATGTATATGTAACAGGAATCTCAGAAGAGGATAAAAATAGGGCAGGGGCAATATTTGAAAAAATAATGACTGAAAGTTTTCTCAAATTGACAAAAGTCACAGAGTCACAGATTCAAAAAGTCTTATAACTTGTGAGAATATAAATAAAGAACACCTCATCTAGAAAATATTTTTATACTTTGAAAACAAAAGGTAAAGAAAATACTTAAAACATGGATACACAAGTGTGTCAGCTTGGAAAAACTAACGGCTGATGTTTTAATTGAAAACGTCACAAAAAAAACAATAAAATTTTATGTTAAAAACGTCTGATAAAAAATAACTTTGAAAATGAAATCTGTACTAATAACAAACTAAATCTATATAAAACAATGTATTTAAAAATTCAAGATAAAATAAGGATGTTTTAATACAAATAAAAAGTAGAGAATTCTTCTGGATATATACCTAGTAGAGGAATTGTAGGATAGAATGGCAGGTCTATTTTTAGATCTCTAAGTATTCTCCAAACATCTTTCCAAAAGGAACATATTAGTTTGCATTTCCACCAGCAGTGTAGAAGTGTTCCCTTTTCTCCACATCCACGCCAATATCTCTGGTTTTGAGATTTTGTGATATGGGCTAATCTTATTGGAGTTAGATTAAATTGTGGTATATGTACACCATGGAATATTATGCAGCTTTAAAGAAAGATGGAGGCTTTACCTTTTTCGTGTTTACATGGATGGAGATGGAGCATACTCTTCTTAGCAAAGTATCTCAAGAATGGAAGAAAAAGTACCCAATGTACTCAGCCCTACTATGAAACTAATTTATAGCTTTCATATGAAAGCTATAACCCCATTATAACCTAAGAATATGGGGAAAGGGAGAGGAAGGGCGGGGGAGAATGGGCAGAGGGAGAGTAATCAGTGGGACCACACCTATGGTGCATCTTACAAGGGTACATGTGAAACTTACTAAATATAGAATATAAATGTCTTAACACAATAACTAAGAAAATGCTAGGAAGGCTATGTTAACCAGTGTGATGAAAATATTACAAATTGTATGTAAAAACAGTGTATGGTGCCCCATGATTGCATTAATGTACACAGCTATGATTTAATTTAAAAAAAAATAGAGAAGTCATCTCAATCACATCTACTCTAAAATATTAATTCCAGAGAGCTCTTTAGAAAAAGAAAACTAACTTCATACAGAAGAATGATAATATATGGAGGAACAGAAAGCACAAGAAAGTATAAATAAATATACAGGTAAATCTAAATGAATATTGCTATTTAAGGAAAAATGTCAAAAGAATATGAGATATATGTCAATTTAAAATAAATAGCAGTAATAACATAGAAGAAAGTAAATGGAATCGATTAAAACAATAAAAACAAACACCATACATACTCACTATTAAATTGTAGCTAACCAGTCAGTACTCAGGTGTACAGTTAGAAGTAAAACTCAACAGAAATCAATCAGGTGGAAGAGGAGAGTTGGGCATTCGTGAAATCATACCTTATAGGCACAATGTACACAATCTGGATGAAGGGCACACTTATGGCCCCGAGTCAAGCAGTACGTATGTATCCATGTAACCAAAACATTTGTACTCTCGTAACACTATGAAATAAAACATAAGAAATTAAATTAAAATAAATAAAATGAAGTAAAAAGTCTAAATTTAAGAACTGAAATACCAGTTTATTTTAAATTTAAATTTAAATTTAAATTTAAGTATTGAAATACCCATTAATATAATAAACAATGTATACCTAGAAAGCTAATGAAGAAAAAATATCTTGATAATTAATTAAAACAAAGAAAGAGAAATAAAGGAACAAAAAGGAAATAGGTAAGTAGAAACTAATAATGAAATTATAGATGTGAATCCAAATATTTAATTTTAGATAAATTACATACATCATCAACTAAAAGAAAATGATTGTCTTATGTTTCAAATATATGAGTGTGTAAATACAGGGTCTGACAATTAAGAAAAATAGAAGTAAAACTCAACAGAAATCAATTTTGTGGCCATGGTAAACCTGGATTTTCGTGTTATCTCGTTCTGGAAAGAAGGCAGCAATCTTGAGCTAAGGATACTCAACAGGCAATCTGCCCAGGACCTCTAGACAAACATGCTATAGAAAGACTGACATAAACCAAGCTGGACAGCAAAAATTGGATTAAATATCTAATCCTTTAATGTGAAGGCACAGATGTACATCCATAAAAAACAAGCATAGACAGGGAACCATAACTTCACCAAATGGACAAAACCAGGAGATAGTGGCTGACTCTAATGATACAGCAATGTGTGCCCTCTCAGATCAAGAATTCAAAACAGAAGTTTTGAAGAATCTCATCAAAATTTAAGATAATACAGAAAAGAAATTCAAGAAGTTATCAAGAAAATTTAACAAAGTAACTGAAATTATATATATATAAAAAAACATAAACCTTGGAGCTAAAAATACAATTAACGAAAATTGACTATACTAAATACACTAAAATAATACAATAGAATATCTGTACTACAGAACTGACCAAACAGAAGAAAGAAACAACGAGCTCAAAGGCAGACTAGTTGAAAATGCACACACAGAGGGAAAAATAGAGCAAAGAGAAATAAAAAAAGCTTACAGGTTCTATGGAAGAAAATCAAAGGAGTAAATGCAAGGGTTTTTGGAGTTTAAAAGGAATCAAAATTGACAAAGGCTTAGCAAGCTTTTTCAAGAAAATACTAAAAGTAAACTTTCTAAACCTAAAACATATATATATATATAAATATGTAGGTACAAGAAGCTCAAAGATCCTCAATTTCAACCAGACAACATGACTACTCTAAGACATTGCAATCAAACTATCAAGGGAGAGAGAGAGAGAGATCTAAAAGCAGTAAGAGGAAAGAAGCAAATCACCCAAAATGTCTGGCAGTGGACTTCTCAGCAAAACTTTGCAGGTCAGGAGGGGTGGGATAATATAGCCAAAGTGCAAATGGAAAAATGCTGTCAGCCAAGAATACTAAAGCAGGCAAATATATATTTTAAAAATGAAGAGATCAAGACTTTCCCCTACAAACAAAAACTGAGAGAATTCATCACTAGACCTGTACTGTAAGAAATGATAAAGCACATTCTTCAAATTATAAGAAAAGGATGCTAATGGGTAATAAGAAAATATCTGATGGTGTAAAACTTACAGAGAAAAATCAGTATACAGACAAATTGAGAATACTCTAATATGATAACTGGTATGTAAACCACTGATTTTTTAATGTACTTCCAAAATATCAATAACATAATTATAATAATAATTCATTAAATAATAGGTATAAAATATATAAATTGTGACATCAAAAATTTAAAAAATGGGGAATGGAGTTAAAGTATTATTATTATTTCCTTTATCTCTTTTTCTTTTAAATTATCATTTTATTTCATAAAAGTAGGGTGTACACATGTTTTATTTGCATACTTTATTTGTACAGGCTGAGTCAAAATCATAAGAGTGTCCTTCACCCAGATTGTGTGCACTGTACCTGCTAAGCATAGCCCTTCCTCCTCCCTCCTCTCCAGCTTGAATTTCATTAAAAAAAAGTCCATATGTGGACTTAAGTGTTAATCAATTAGTTTCATTTAATGTTGAGCACATGTGTTTGTTTCTACACTCTTTTGATATTTCACTTAGAGGAATGGTTTTAAATTCCATGCAAGTTGTTACAAAAAAAATACTATATCACCATTTTTTTTTATTATGGGTGAGTAGTACTCCATGTTATTTATATACCACATTCTTATAATTCCTTCATGTATTAGGAGGCCCTCGGCTTGTTTCCACAGCTTTGCAATTGCTATCAGTGTTGCTCTATAAACATTTGATTGTAGGCGTCCTTTTTACAAAAAGACATTTTTTTCTTAGGGTACATACCAATCAGTATGTACATACCAAGCTGAATCAGTGTTAGGTGCACTTTAAGTTCTCTGAGGTACCTCCACATCTTCCATAGAAGTTGTACTACTTTAACAGTCCCACCAACTATGAATAAGTGTTCCCTTCTCTCCAGATCCATGACAGCACTCGTTGTTTGGGAACTTCTTGATAAGGCCATTATCAGTGAAGTTGGGTGATATCTCATGATAATTTTGATTTTCATTTCTTGAATGATTAGAGATGCTGAGCATTTTTTTCATGTTTTTATTAGACATTAGACTATCTTTCCTTGAAAAGTTTCCGGTCTTATCTTTTGTCCACTTTTCAATGAGGTTGTTTGATTTTTTTGCTTGCTGATTTGCTTAAGTTTTTTGTAGATTCTGGTTATAAGCCCTTTATCAGATGTATAGCATGCAGATATTTTCTTTCATTTTGTGAGCTATTTACTCCATTGATTGTGTCCTTGGCTGTGCAGAAACTTTTTCATTTGATCAGGCTCCATTTGTTTATTTTTGTTGTTGATGTAATTGTTTTTGAGGTTTTCTTTACAAAATCTTTCCTGAGGCTGATATCTATAAGAGTTTCATCAATCTTTTCTTCTAGAATCCGTGTTGTTTTGTGCCTCAGATTTATCCATCATGAATTAATTTTTGTGAGTGGTAAGAGGTAAGATTCTTGTTTCAGTCTTTTAGATACGGATATCCAGTTTTCCCAGCATAGTTTATTCTTCCCCTCAGTGTATGTTTTTATCTGCTTTGTCAAAAAATCAAATGAGAATATAAGGATGGTTTCATCTCTGAGTTCTCTGTTCCAATCCATAGTTCTATGTCTCATTTTGGGGACACCATGATGTTTAGTTACTTTAACCTTGACGTCTGGTAAGATGATGGCTCCTGCATAGTTCTTATTATGTAGGTGAAGTGGATCTTTCCACATCTTTTCTGAATCCATATGAAGTGTGGAGTTACTTTTCTAGATCTGAAAAAAAATTGCTTTAGTATTTTAATGGGGATTGCATTAAATCTGTAAATTGCTTTGGGTAGTATAACTATTTAAACATTTTTAACAACGTCAATTCTGCCAATCCATAAGCATACTTTGTTGTTCAATCTATTAACATCCTCTGGAATTTCTTTCCTTTGTGTTTCATAATTTTTCCAGTAGAAGTCTTTCATTTCCTTCATTAAATACATTCTTAGATATTTTATTTTCTTTGTTGCTACTGAAAAAGCTATTACACCTTTCATTTGCTTCTCAGCTTGTCATTTGTATATATATATAAAAGCAACTGATTTGTGTATATTTTGTATCTTGAGATGTTAATGAATTTATTAATTACAGCAGTCTCTTGGTTAAATCTTTGGGGTTTTCTGGATATGAGGTCACCACATCATCAGCAAAGACTGATAATTTGACCTCTTCGTTCCCCATTTGGATGCCCTCGATTTCCTTCTCATATCTCAGTGTTTGAGCTAGGACTTACAGCACTATGTTCAGCAGAGGTTGAGATAGTGGGCAACACGTGTCTGGTTCCAGTTCTATGCAGGAAAGCTTTTACTATCTCCCCATTCGGTAGGATGTTGGTTGTGTGTTTGTTATATATAGACTTCATAACTTTGAGATAAGTCTCATCTATGGCTATTTTGTTAAGTGTTCTTATCACAAAATAAATAGTCCTGGATTTTATGGAATGCTTTTTCTGTTTGTATTGAAAGACCATACAGTCCTTGCTTTGCATCTATTTATGTGATATGTTACATTTTTAGATCTGCCAATGTTGAACCATCCTTACATCTGTGGGATAAAGGTGGTATGGTCATGATAACTTTTTTAATATGAAGCTGAATTTGGATTGCTATGATTTTACTGAGAATTTTTGCATCTGTTGTTATAAAGGACAGTTCTGTAGTTTTCTTTTTTCAGTTGTGTCCTTTTCTCGGTTTGGTGTCAAGGTGATACTGGCTTTGTAGAATGACTTCCCAATGTTTGGGAATAATTCTTTGCAGTATAAGTACAAGCTCTTCTTTTTAGGCTTGGTAAAGTTTGGGTGTGAAACCATCTGGTCTGGGATCTTTTTTGCTAGAATATTTGTTATTGTTGCTTCAATCTTGGTTCTTGATACTGCTCTGTTGAGGGCTCTATATCTTCCTGATTGAGCTTATGAAGGTGTTTTCAAAACTTGTCCCTTTCCTCTATATTTTCAAGTTTGTGAACATAGAAATTTTCATAGTATTCAGAGATATTAAATGAGTTTATTAGAGTCCTTTCTCTTCTGT
The DNA here is from genome assembly GCA_963574355.1 of Loris lydekkerianus. Taxonomy (NCBI): domain Eukaryota; kingdom Metazoa; phylum Chordata; class Mammalia; order Primates; family Lorisidae; genus Loris; species Loris lydekkerianus. The sequence continues at coordinate 50,028 of CAUYPK010105199.1, forward strand.
TTCTGATTAATCTTGCTAAAGGCTTGTCAATTTTGTTTACCTCTTAAAAGAATCAAAATTTTTGTTTCATTAATCTTTTGTACAGTTCTTTTGTTCTTAATTTTATTAAGTTTTCCTCTGATTTGGTAATTTCTTTTCTTCTGATGGGTTTAGAATTGATCTGCTTTTCCTTTTCTAATTCCTTAAGATGATTCATATTGTTAACTTGTGATCTTTCTGTCATTTGGATGTGGGATTTAAGGCTCTGAGTTTTTGTCTCAGGACTTCTTTTGTTGGATCCACAATTTTGATAACATACCAAAAAATGATGTTTCCGAAATCTGTTGATGTCTATTCCACATGAACAGCAGTGAGTTGCCTCATGTGTGCCATTCACAACAGAAGCCCATTTTAAGAATCTTTTGATTTCTGTCTTTACCACCTCATTGACACAACCATCATTCAGAATTTTGTTTAATTTCTATGACTTTGTGTAGGGATGAGCATTTCTATTATGTAGTTTATGCCAGAGCCACACTTTTAAAGAGTGGGGCCTCTCCTGCCTTTCTCTTTCTTGCTTCTTCTCTTTCCATGTGATTTTCTTGCTTCCTCTTCACCTTCGGCCTTGATTGGAAGTTCTCTTAATCCCTCACTAAAGGCAGATGCTAGTATCCTGATTCTTGCAAAATCTAAATAACTGTGGGTCAAACCCACAGCTACCATCATACTGAATGAGAAAAAGTTGAAAGGTTTTCGTCTAAGATTTGAAGTAACTTAGATGCCCCCATTTACCACTTCTATTAAACATAGTGCTAGAAGTCTGAACCAGGGCTGTTAGGCAAGAGAAGGCAATAAAGGGCATCCAAATAGAAGAGGAAGGAAAATTGTCCCTGTTTCAAGATCATATAATCATATAAATATAATAAAACCTTAAAGACTCTAATAAACTATTAAAATTCATTTTTAAAGTATATAAAGTTTTAGGGTATTAGATCAACATAAAAAATTAGAAGCATTTCTATATGACAAAAATATGTAAAAAATAAATTATGGAAGCAATTTTATTAACAATAGCAACAACAAAAAAAGGGGACATAGGAAAAAATTTAGCCAAGAAGGGTAAAGATCTGTACAATAAAAACTATAAAACATTGATAAAAGGAATTAAAGAAAACACAAATGGTAAGAAATCTAATGTTCATGACTTGTAAGAAGGAGTAAGAAGGAATAATGTTAAAATGTTCACTCTACTTAAAGCAGTTTTCACGTTCAGTGTAATCCCTATCAAAATGCTAATGACATACTTTAATAAAATAGAATAAACAATACTAAAATTAATCAGAACCACAAAAGACCCCAAATAGCAAGAGAAAATTTAAGCAAAAGGAAAAACAAAAACTGAAGGTATGCTACAAAGCTATAGTCACCAAACAGCATCTATTCACATAAAAATAGACATATACTACTGAATTGAGAACCTAAAAACAAACACATGTAATCACAGCTCACTTGTTTTTGACAAAAATATCAAGAAAGGATAATCTCTTCCATGAATGGTGTATTCTTCTACATATTCTACTGCGTATGAATATGTAGAAGAATGAGATTAGATCCCTTTCACTGTATACAAAAGTCAACTCAAATTTTAACTTAAATATAAAACTTGAAGCTATAAAACTTCTAGGAGAAACAGTGGGGGAACACTCCACTACTTTTTTCTGAGAAAATACTTTTTTTCTGTACAAAAACCAAAAAGCATCAAAAGTAAACAAAGGGAACTTCATCAACTAATGTGTTTCTATACAGCAAAGTAAGTAACCTACAGAATATAGAGACATGGACAGAACAGGAAAAAATATGTCTAAACTATACATCTGACAAGGTGTAAATATCCAGAATCTAAATAAGGAACTCTACTCAATAGCAAAAAGCAAATAATCAAATTTAAAAAATGGTTAAAAGATCTGAATAAATATTTCTCAAAAGAAGATATACAAAAGATCATAAATATATTTAAAAATATTTAACATCACTAATTGTTAGGAAAATGCGAATCAAAACCACAATGAGATATCACCTCAAGACAGAATAGCTATTATTAAAAAGATTTAAAAAAGCAAATACTTGTGAGGTGGTAAAGGGAACTTTTAGGTACTGTTGGTGACAGTGCAAATTAGTACAGCCAATAAAAACAGTATGGGGTTTCTCAAAATATTGAACATAGAATGATACCACATGCTAGAGTAATCTACTACTGGGCACATACCCAAAATAAACGAAACAACATGTCAAAGAGATATCTTCACTTCAATTGTTTCTGGTTTATTGAAACATTGTTCGCATTAGCCAAGATATGGATCAACCCACGTGTCCATCAATGAATGAATGTAGAAAGAAAATTTGTTCTATTTATTCAATGGAATACTATTCAGCTATTTTAAAAAAGTAAATCCTGCCATGTGGGGCAGTATGAATGAACCTGGAGAAGAGTATGTTAAGAGAAATGAGCTAGGTACAGAAAGACAAATGCTGCATGATATCATTCATACATGAAATTTAAAATAGTTAATCCCATAGAGAGTAGAGACTATTGATGGGAAGAGAGGAGCATGTGAGGAGATTGCACAATGGGGACAGGAGCCCCAGTTACACAGAAAGACTAAGTTCTGATGTGCTATTATACAGAGGCTGATAATGATTAGGAATGTTTGCTATAATTCTAAAGAGGTAGAAGTGAGGATTTTGAATATTCTCATCACAAAGAAATGCTGAATATTTGAGATGATGAAAGTGCTAACTATTCTGATTTGATCTTTACACAATATGCTTATATATTGACACATCTTACTGCACCCCATAAGTGTGTAAAGTTATGTTGCGTGACGGGAGACGTGAATGAACAGCAGCTTTGCCGTGGGTATAAACTCGCTCCTGTAATTATTAAGTCAAGAAACAAAAAAAAAAATAATAATAAAGACACTTTATTCTAAAAAAAAAAAAAAAAGAAAAAAAAAGTAAAAATAAAAATTAAAAAATTACGTCCTTAACAAAAAAAAAAAAAAAAAAGAAACAGACTACATGAGATGAGATGGTGTGTGGCGAAAATCTTTATTCAGGGTTTTGATTTTATACTTTTTTAGTTACGTACACATTTAATCTATCCTCTGTTAGTTCCATCATTATCTTATTTTACCTATCTGAAATTAACTTGAAAGGAAATATTCTGTTATCATATCAATACAATCACTTTTGTAGTAAACCTCCTCTTCTAAACACTGACTAATTTCTGGGTAGGTATCTAAATAAAGATCACAAAGAGAAAAGTAGCCACAAGGGAACAGAGTGAATGGAAGAATATCTTCAAGCATTCACTCAGTTTACTCAGTATGAAGTAATGACTGTGTCTTTTCCTCAGGGCAGAGCACCTATAGATCTCTGACAATATGTTGTTAACATAGTCAACCCTGCGGCCCGTATCTCTGAGGAAGGGCAGCATGCCCTTTGATCTCAGGCTCCACAGGGTGCACAGCCTCAGAGAAATGGCTTATGGAATTTCTAACTCCAGGCAAGCCAAACTCTGTGTATGTCCCAGGGGGGCCCAGGTCCCTTAAGCCTCTGGGAGAAAAGCAAGTCATTTTAAACTCACACTGAGTTCACTTTGTGTGCTTGATATAGGATATGTTTATTTCTAAATATTATCCTACAGCTAGCCCTGTGACTAGCTTCTCAAGACAGCTCTCCTCTATCACAGAAGAAGACCCCAGATACCATCAGTCACTATTTTGCTACCTTTAGCACCCTGCAAATTGACCATTTTATAACCCACTGTTAACTTTGCACTTTGCCACACACTTTATGATGCTGTGGGAGGAAAACGCTTCCAGCAGCAAGATTTCTCAGACTTTAGAACTCTCGGGTCATAGTTGATTCAAGTGGCAAGTTCATGACGTTTTGCCTGGGTATAACAATGGTGTCTAGGGAGCAAGGTGGTGATGGTACGATCCTAGCCTGATAAACAACATGCTTATTGAAGGCAAAAATGGGAGACTTCATGAATGCTTGGCACTCAGGGTCTAGGAGGAATAGAAAGAGCTGGTAAATAGAAATTTTGCCATACAGGCAGCTGCAGAGTGGGCAGGGCATATCCCCTGGGTGAAGACTGAAGATAAGGATGAAGGGGTCAATTTAATTGTATTGAAGACCTCCAGGAGTGCAAAGGTGAAGCCAACGCAGAGATCCCATTTCCTAGAGTCCTTTAACCTGCAGTGTATCACTCTGATGAGGATTTGGGGTCCCAGAGAAAGCCTCTCACAGGCTGGGTTGAGGAGAGTGAATTGATCTGATGGAAAATCGGACATACCCAATACTGGACTATTGTTTTAATGCTAAGTGTGATTTTATCTTACTGAAGCTTCAGATCATTAGCAGCTAATCAATCACACTCTGTCTCTAGGCTAAATGATACCCTGCCTGTCATTCTTTCTCTGAGTTTTTCATTTCCAAACTGTGCCTCTGTTTCCTCATTTGTAAAAAGGATGTCTCAATACCTACGTTACAAATTGTTTTGATTATAGCAGTATTTAAAGTGCTTAGCATAGAGTCTGAAGCATAGTACATGTTTAATGAGTCTGTACATTACTATTTTTATTATCCATTCTTTTTTCCGTGCTGTCATCCCCTTTTATCTGTTATGTGTTTTGATTTTTCTGTGGCTTTTTGTTACAAACTAAGCTTGTGTGATTGATGTCTAGAATTTCGCAGAGAGATAATCTGATTGGCCTGCCTTAGGTAAAGTGTTTAGTTTGAACCAATCATCTGCGACGCAGGAGATGAGATCACAAGGCGTAAACTAAAAAGGGAGGCTCCTTTTGGCCCCGAAGTGGGGCTGACTTCCTAGAAGGGAGTGATAGAGGGGAAGAAATGACAGATGTTTTTTATGCAGCTGTTCTTTAATTTCTGTGATACTGTTTTTCCTTATCTAGAGTGTCTTGGAGGTCACAACTATGTCCCAACAATGCCCAGGGCATTGCGTCTATTACGTGCTCAGCACCCAAGTCCTCAAGGACACACCTGTCTCAGTGTGACCTGCTCCCTGCTCGCCTCTCTACTCACTGCTCTCAAGCCAGGGGACTTCTTTGTTTTACTTCCATCAAATCAAGCTCATCGCTACCTCAGGGCCTTGGGACATGATATCCTCTCTTCCATGACAGTCTCTCTTTCTGATGACTCAATTTTATTTCAAATGGGAGCGCCTCAGAGTGTCCTTCACCGGCCACCCATGGCCCAGACCCCAGCCACTCCATAAAGCTTTACCAGGTTTCATTACTTATTTATTTTTATTTCTTTCTCTCCTTATTAGAATGCAAATGCATAAAGCTATGGATTTTTACCTGTTGTTCATCATTTTACTCAGAACAATGTCAGGCACACAATGGGTATATTAACATAAATGCTAAGTTGGTGAATGTGCTCTTCTGTCTTCTCCTTTGTCACTTAAAAATGCTTTATACTAAAAAGAAAATTTAAAAAATGCTTTATACTGTGTTCTCTCTGTTTTTCTAAAAATGTCTCATACATTGGGCAGCGCCTGTGGCTCAAAGAGTATGGCACAGCCCCATATACTGGAGGTGGTGGATTCAAGCCCAGCCCCGGCCAAAAACTGCAACAACAATGACAACAAAGTCTCATACAACTTACACTGCACTTCAATGGATTTTATTTGTGGCACCAGTAATTGACCTTATTTTTCTTGTTTTCCCCCAAATTTCCATCCATCACCTCAATCAGAAACTAAAATAGTACTCCTAATTTTTTATGATTTTCTCAACTTAGATGATCCAGATAAATGGTTATTTAGGGATAAAATTTTTTACATAAGTCATTAGGATTTGATTAGGCTCAAGGACATGTTAAAAATGGTAGCTGGACACCTTTATCTAGGGCTTGGCCAACTTGGTGTTTATTCTTGCTCCACTCTGCAGAATACCCAATATCTAGAAACATAGGAAATTATATGGGGGCGGGGGGGAAATGTCTGTATTTTATAGAATTCATGGATAGGCATTACACGGGAAAATAAAATTTGCATTGTTTGAAAGATTAATTTTGTCTTGCACTAAGGAGAATCTTTTTTATTTCTTTTTCATTGTGCATTCACTCAGCAGATAATGTATTTATTTTTTAAGAACTATAGATAAAAGTAAAAGGAAGGAACACTAAACAAGGCTGTCATGACTTTGGGGGGAAATTGACAGTCATGGCCATCTTGTTTAAAAAGCTTTGTTTAATCTGCCACGCTCTTCCACAGACAGGTCCTGATTAGCATGTGTGAATTTCTGCCTGGAAATCATACTTCTTCATCTTCCTTTTATCTTTCCATGTTTAAACATGGAGCATTGCTCATGTGCCAGTACAGTAATAGATGCTGAGGACAGGTCAGTGAAGTCAGCATCTCTGTCCTTACACGGAAGCAGAGAACATCAGAACTCAAATATCATCTACTGGAAGACAAGCAATTTCTGAGTATTTTGGATATGTTAAGCCATTTAATTCTCAATTATCTACAATGTCTATCTACAGTAGATACTGACATGACCCTCCCTTTGTATAGATGAGGAAAGGAAGGCACAGAAGAGATTAGTAACTCACCCCGCATCCTGCACCTGAGGATCAGGGCTGTGAAGGTCAAAGTGGTGTGGGGTGGTAGGGAATTGAGAAAAAGGAGAGATACCTTACATAGGGTGGCCTCTGGGTTGATCATGTTTGAATGTAGATCTGTAATAAATGAGAGAAGAAACCCAGAAAATCTGGCAGAAGAGTGTTCTGGGCAAAGGAACTAGGGGTTAGTGGATATTTGGTTATCAGGTTAGAGGATGGACAGAAGCCAGCAGAGAGAGGAGGCCTGGGCAGGTAGAGGCAGGGAAAGTGGCAGCAGCAGATGAGGAAGGGTCTTGAATGTCTTCCTTAGACATTAATGTTTTGGTGTGAGCGTAAGAAAAGACAAGAAAAGTTTCTGAGCAGAGAGAAGGCGTGAGCCATTCCTGCTTCACAGGTGTCTCTGGCTGCTGGGGCAGGAGCTGCCCAGAAGAGGCAGGACTGGGAGGAGGCCATCCCATCCCACCAACCCCCACGGTATGTTTTGAGTATGTGGAAGGAAAGAATATTTGTCTAAGAATATCCATGCCAATAACATGGAAAAGGGAATGCCTTATTCTAAGTGAAAGAAGCCAGCCACCAAAGGCAACATATCGTTATGATTCCATTCATATGAAATGTCCAGAGAAGGCAAATTAGTAAAAAACAGAAAGCAGGCAGGTGGTTACCAGGGACTGGAGGTTGTTAGGAATGGGGGAGTAACTGTTAATGGGTATGGGGTTTCTTTCTGGAGTGAAGAAAATGTTCTGGAATTTGATAGTAGCAATGGCTGCATAACTCCGTGAGTGTACTAATAACTGTCACATTATGCACTTTATTGTGGTGAATTATATGGTGTGTGAATTTTCCTCAGTAAAGCTGATATTAAAAAATGAAAGGCAGAACCTAATGAAATATTTTCATCAAAACAAAACAGAAAACATTAGAGATCGTGGGATTATAGGTCCTGAGTCCTAATCCCATAGATTATGGTTTCAGTTTGGGCCCCTTCCTTTATAACCACAAAGGGGAACCTTCCCTGTGCACCTGCCCAGGTGCTGCCTTTCTGAACCCTCCTTCCCCACAGCACAAGGAGGGGTGGCTGGGGGAGACTCCATGTCTTGGAATGGTCTCCCTTGTTTACTTCCCACCCTGTGCACCTGTTTCTGTGTGTCCCTGAAATAAGGTTATGAACTTGACCTCTGCAGAAAGCAGGTAAATGAGGACTCCATTGGCGCAGAGGACTTATTTCTCCCAGTTGGATGTTACCTCCTGGTACATGTGCAAGCTTTCCCTTCACTCCTTTTGTGTGTTCAGTGACATTCAGTGGTCCATAGTCATCAGGGGGCTGGTATCAGTTAGTGGATCCCTGAACTCCAGGAACCAGGCAGGAGGCCACACTGACTGACTGTATGTGGTTGTGTGTGTGTGGGGGGCATCTTTATATCATTACACACACACACACAAAATTGAAATAATTAAGCATTCCAAGAAAGGCTGGATGCCACCATTTTTTGAGAAAGCACTAGGCTTCCATCATTTGACTATCAGAGCAATTATAAAGGATGAAGTGAGAATAATGGAACACGTGCAATGCAGAGCGCCATGAAAAGCATCAGTTGTTACTAAGCAGCATAATGTAGTAATTGCTGAAATGGAAAAGATATTATTGATTTGGTTAGAAGATCAAAATAAGTGTAACATTCCTATTAGTCTAGCTCTGATGCAACATTAGGTGTTAACTTTTAATATACTTCTTTGAAACTTTTCCTATCTCCTATCTGAAACGTTTTGCATGTTTTGTTTGTTTGAATTAAAATAAAGAGCATTTCATTTTTATGTTCTGTTTGTTTGAATGAAAATAAAGAGCACAATAGCTTCTATAACAACAGAAGCTTCTGCTAACAACAGGGATATTATTATTAATTATTATAGGATTATACTATATTACATAGTATTGTTACTGCATATGATCCATTAGAGTATTGTTATTACTCTTCTTAATGTATATATGCTATTCACAGGAATCCAAGTTACGTAAAATCCAACCTAATGACATTCTCAGGAACATTTCTTGTCTGTAACCCAGGAACTACCTGAATTGCATTCTTGGTCATTTCTGGTGGTCGTCAGTTTTTATAATCACCTCATGGATACTTGTGCAGTGACATTATGGTGGCTAATTTGACTTGAATGTATTCAATATTCTGTTATTCAAAGGGCTTAACTATTTGGGGCACAAGGCACTGAAGGTCTTTCCAATGCCTGCGAGCCTCCTTCTTCTCTTTAGAAGGGGTGCAGCCAGGTGATGAGAGAAGGAATTTGACAAAATTCAGCAAAAGGTACTAAAATGACAACTAGGAGTAGGATTCACACCTCACTTCTGGGAACTTGAGAAAACTATTTATGTGATAATGCTATTTTATTAACATTGGAATTCACACAAAACGTTCATTCTTGGAAGTGATTTTATAATGAAACAAAAGTTTGGATATTATAAAGAATTCACTGAAGCTATTAAACTTGACCCTCAAACTTGATCCCAGAGAGATAATAATTAAATCATAATCACTTACACAGGTCTGGCATTTCCAAGCTGTTATAACATTTTCATAGAAATGTTCTTACTTTTCTTTTTTTTTTTTTTTTTTTTTTGAGACAGAGTCTCACTTTGTTGCTCTTGGTAGAGTGCTGTGGCATCACAGCTCAAAGCAATTTCCAAATCTTGGGCTTAAGTGATTCTCTTGCCTCAGCCTCCCAAGTAGTTGGCACTACAGGTGTCTGCTACAACATCAGGCTATTTTTTGTTGCAGTTGCATTTTTGTTTAGCTGGCCCGGGCTGGGTTCAAACCCGCCACCCTCGGTGTATGTGGCTGGCGCCGTAACCACTGTGCTACGAGCGCTGAGCCTATTTTGTGTCTTATATACCTTTTCTACTATGTATTTCTCCCTTTGCCCCTCCCAAAGTCTCTCCATAAACATAAATTATACCAGTCCATCAACATTCTCTTTTTACTTCTCTTTCAAGAATGCCATCAGTAGATCAGGCAATATATCACTGGATTTTCAGGCAGATACTTAATTGTCTGCAAATATTAAGTTCAATCAGTGCTCAGTTAAAATTTTTCTAAGTGGCTATTATTTTCTGGGCATTGTTCTAGGTTGTAAAGATACAGTGATAAACCAGACTGACAAAGATTCTGCCCTTATCGAAGAGAGGGAAAAGATTGATAGATGATGAGGTCAGAAAGCTAGGTGGGATGATTTAAGGACACGGGAAGGAGTTTTATTCCATCTGAAATCGAAGTTACTTATTTTAGTTTCCTGTGGCTACTGTAACAAATTACCACCAACTAGTTGCTTAAAACACAGCAATTGATTCTCACACTACTGTGGAGGCCAGAAGTCCTAAACCAGTATCATTTGGCCAGGGGTGGCGAACAAGTTTGACACAAAGAGCCAAAATTTTAAACTGTGAGAGTCAGAGAGCCACACCACGCAGTGACCTGCCAAAACAGACAAACACTCACACAAAAGCATATAATTTTAACAATAATATATTAAACA
>CAUYPK010105201.1:0-40757 GCA_963574355.1 Loris lydekkerianus
CTGCAATAAACATTCTGGTACAAATATCCAGCCAGGAGATTTCTGGGGTGCCACCTCAGTTTCTAACATACAGTAGTTGGTATACATAAATATGTGTCTCATTCCCCATTTAGGGATGCCCCTTAAGAATACTTCAACTTCATTTCTCCATAAACAAAACTTTTCATGTCTCAAAAACTGTCGTTTGCTCAGCCCTTCGTGCTTAGTTTCAAACTGAGACCTGAGAGACACGCTTAATTATAGATGACTTGCAGAAGTGTTGACTCCTGCCTTTAGCATTAGCGAACAATCTAATACTGTGGTTCCCAGGTCTTAACTGATGATCAGAATTATCTGAGGAACTCTTGCAAAGTTCAGATTCCTGGACACTTCTCTAGTAGAGGGCCCTGGGAATCTCTAATTTTTAACAAACACAGGAGGTGAAAATAATGTGTTCTTTTTCATTTAGAGATTATTTATCTGTTTCCTCTATACTTAAGTAATCAACTTGAAATCATTCCATAGCAACTTTCCCCAAATCTCTTTTTGTCCCTTTCCAGTTTGACAATAAAACAGGATTTTAACCATACCATCCACACACATGTAGGGGAAATAGGCATAAAGAGAGTTTTCATACAAGCTACAAGTTTCCATAACTCTGGTGTTTTTCTGGAAAAATCAATTTGAATCTTATAAGTACACGGGATCAAAATGTCCCTCCAGAATTCGCTGTCAGCCCAACAATTGTGAAGATTCCGGCAGGATGTGTTCCTAGGTTAATGAACAGTCAGCCTGCCAGCTGGAAAGGCCAATGTCAAGAATGCAAAATACAAATATAATCCAGGAAATGAGGAACATAATTTATCAGAAACCCAAGCTGTTACTGAATTTTAATGTATGCTGCTGCTGCTCATTTTTTGATATTTCAAATAATAATCACTTACCCTTGACCAATTTTTTCAAATCTTGTGTATTTTTTCTTTGGGTCTCCAACACTCACAATGCTTCCTGGGAGATGGGTGGGGGGAGGAGAGAGAAATTAATTGGTTTCTCTTTATTTGATAATGAAAATTAGATGGCAGAATTGATAACATAAAAATATTAGAAGGATATTCCCATGTGATTTCCACAATTTATATGAAAGATGATACATTCTGTTAAAATAACAAATAGTAATATATCAATTAAAATAGTAATAATAACCACACTGCTTATATTCAAAATTGATGGTTTTTGGAATACACCAGATACTCAGTAAATGTTTTTTAAATTAAATCCAAACAAATTTAGGTATTTCCTTTTGTAAATGTCCTATCATTTAAGGCAAGAGTTGGAGAATGTATGTTTTACTTGAGCTATATTTATCAAATACCAACAATTTAGCTATTTCTGAGCTGGTATTTTATTTTTCAAATTGTCTAACAGATATCTGTATCTCTGAGAACCATCCTTATTTAAGTGAGCCTGGGCTTTTAAAAAATGAGATAATGATTTTAAAGTCACTTATAACTACAGTTTTATTAATCAGTTTATAGTCTTCTCAAGGTTTTACTATAAAGTTGCTGAGCAAACTCTTTTCCATGGACTGAGCAAAAGCGAATAAGCTTCAGCCCAGGTCACTTTCTGAATTATGACCCATTCCAAATTGCTGGGGTTCAGTTAATGAGCTATATGGTAGTAAATTATTCAACCTTCCCCCCCACCCATGTTATGTGGGGTAAAAAAAAAAAAAAAAAAAGAAAGCTGGAAATAAATCCTTTCATGAGTATTACCAAAAGACAACCATTTTGGTGAGATTCTGCTTCTGAAATTAAGTGTTATACAAATAAGATGGCGTTCCCCACCCCATTATCCTTCACAGGAGAGCGTGTGCTGCCACCTACTGATGCACAGAGGCCTGTTTACAATTCTAAATCACAACATAAGCTTTTACAGCGATCTCTTTCATCAAATTCATTATAATTGCTTATAAATTACAATAAAGGAAAGAAAAAAGATTGTGACACAATAGGGCACAAAGTAAGAATAATCAGAAAATCAAAATCAAAGGAAAAAAAAAAAAAAACCTGATAGGAATACCAGAATCCTTTCCTACCAGCACAATTTCCTAAATAAGAAACATTCATTTAAAAATAGAAGGTTTTAAGAAATTACTAAACACTTATGTTTGAAAATAGGGTTCAAAAATACTTCAAACATTTTAGCAAAATGCAATAACTCTCTTAGGGCACTCCTGCTAGAAAAAGAAAATAGGGTTCATGATGTCCTCAGATATATGTTCTCCAACATATTAAGCAAGCTGAACTCCCACCATTAAAAGATTATATCTTTCTCATAATGAAGGTTTTGATTCCTGAGAAAAAGGCAACATAGTTTGCTAAATTAATGTCAGTTCTACCTGAGGGTGTTTTAGGAAAAAAAAAAAGTTTTACTGAGGAATGCTGGCAGAGGGAAGGGACAAAAGGAGAAAACAGGTGATTGTGGGGCCTGGAGAAGGGAGACTGAAGCTAAATTTCCTGGATTGCACAATTTTCCTGAAATTTTTCATTAAAAATGTATGGATGATTCCTTTCTTTTCCAGCAGAACCAGACAGACCACAGTGAAGAAGCCAGAGCCAGGCTGCCTGGCTGGTTCTGCTGGAAAAGAGATGAAAGACGATCTGTTGGTTTTAGCCATCACTGACCTCTTGGTCTGGCCTCCACAATCAGTATCTGCATGGAAGATGAAAAACCTGGCAGGTCTGTGGTCTGGGCTGCCCACCTCCAAGTAATCGGACCCCTGACACCGAAGGTGAGGATGATTTACTGGAGGCTGTCATTTCCTCATGCTTGTGGGGTTCACTCTGGTGTGGGCTGTTGGCTATGTCCCTCTCCCACCCTGCCTCCCTTTCCTCTCCCCTTTGCCTCTCAGCACAAAACAGGCTCCTCTACTCCTCCCTCAAGCTCCAAAGGGGCCCTTGAGTCCAAAGTCCTGGAAGATTTCGACATAAGGATCAAAGATTTGGGATTATTCCTGGTTTCAAACATTCTGTCCCACTAGAAGACTCCGTGCCCCATTTGTTACACTGAAAAATACGGTCAGGTCACCCTCATTTTGTAAAAATAGCATAATAATAATTTTATATCACTCTCTATTGTACTAAATGTTTTATATACTTTAACTTACTTAGGCCTCAATCCCCACAACATAGGTACCATTATTATCTCTATTTTTCATATGAAGAAATGGAAGTTCAGAGAGGTTAAGTGATTTACCTAAGGACACTCAGCTAGTCTGTGTGTCTATGACTATGACTCAGACTCAGTGATGATGCATTCCAAAGTTTGTCTCATGGTATTAACTTATTAAAGCTTTTATATTCATGTAATGAAATAATAGCTACCATTTATTGAACACCTATGATGTGCTACATACTGTTGCTGAGGGGGTTACATATATTATTCTATTTGACTGTCACAATGGCAGGAAGTTGGTATGATTATTACCCCCACTTTTTAGATGAGGACATGGAGGCCCAGAAAAGTTAAATAACTGGCCCCTAAATAACATAGCTGGTAGGGTGGCGCCTGTGGCTCAAAGGAGTAGGGCGCTGGCCCCAGATGCCGGAGGTAGTGGGTTCAAACACAGCCCCGGCCAAAAACTGCAAAAAAAAATTTAAAAAATACATTAAAAAATAAATTTAAAAAAAATAACATAGCTGGTAGCAATGGGTCTGTGATTTAAGTATGGGTCTTTCTAACTCCAATATCTGTCTTCTTGAATGTAGGTTGAGCTCGCTAATAATATCTGTCCTATAGACAGAGTCTTAAAATGTAGTCATGATTCTTATCGCCATTTGACAGATTAGAAACTGATCCTCAGAGGAGTTAAATAGCTTGTGTAAGACAAGTGGGAAAGTGGCAGAGAGAAGGCACGGAGATGGTGAGTGTGGAGCAGGAAAGCCTGATTTTGCAGACTTTGGAGTATAGTTCAATTCAACTCTGTTCATGACAAACACTCCCCTACAGGCTCTCCCTGCTAAGATTCATAAGTCCAAGGTAAGGTTGGCAGTCACAGGTGGCCCACTGGCAAGAGGGAAAATGATTCTAGACCCATGCATGAAGTCTAATATAGGAAAAAAATGCCACGTAATTCTTAATTTAAATTGGCTTCCCCTTCTTCACTGCATTGCTTAGTGCAAAGCAGAATAAACGACAAATCATAAGGGCCACAGCTTTAGCACCATTTCAGTTTACAAGCAAAGCAAGATTTCAGTCCAGGAACATAATGCCTGCTTCTCTGTCAGCTAACTTAACAAAGCTATATGTCAGTGCGAAGGTTGAGATTGCACTGTTGTTATATTAAGACTGTTACCCATGCTACACCATGCTTCAAGACAAAATTTCATTTATTTGTAATTAGAAATAAATATTTCACAATATATTAAAAAAAAAAACAACCAAAAAACCCCCCAAAGCTATAAATGCATTTTCATTATAATAAATCCATTGACATTTGGAACAGATACCAAGTAACAGTCATTTTTATTAAAGCAAGGCTGTTAGATTTTTTAAATCTGATATAATCCATAGGCCACGTCTACATGTACAAAAGAAAGGGAAAAAAATTAAGGCAATTGTCTGAATAAATGAACTTATATTACCCAGGCACTTCTTCCATTTCTTCCTTCCTTTTCACACATACAGATAGTTGTGATACGCAGAAGCAGAGTGTAGGTCATGGAAAAAGCATATGTTTTAAAGGCAAACAGTTCTAAGTTCAAACTCTTAGAGTGCTCTGCCATCCATTCGTTTGATGACCTGGTCGCTTAAGGTTTTTAAAGCTTACTTTCACTGATCTGTAAAATGAGGATATGAAATTCTACCTCAAGGAATTAATGTGAAAATTAACCATGATAATGTATATAAAGTGGCCTGTACAGAAGGTGCTAAATAAATGAAAATTGTTACTGTTGTTATTACAGCAAATGGTTGGTATTAGTGCTAGAGGCATATTAATCATGTGCAGTAAAGTCAGTTAGCTGAAGTCCAGCCATGGCAGTTCTGAGTACTCACTGACAGCTGCAACCCCAACCTTTGCCTTTCTAAATACATTTAGCTCAAAATATCTCAACCTCAGGACTGTTGACATTTTGGACTGAATAGTACTTTACTGCAAAGGGGGAGGGAGGAGAGCTGTCTTGCACATTCAATGTTTAGAAGCAAACATAGCTTCTATCCTCTAGATGCCATTAGCACTTTTCGAATCATGACAATAAAAACTGTCTCCAGACTTTGCCAACTGTCCCCTGGAGGGGAATATCATCATACCACCACCTCTGCAGAGCCTCCCTGTGGTGTATAACAGGAATTGCTTTCCTTTTCTGAGGTCTTTTAGATAAAAATTTGCAGGAAATGAGACACTCCTATTCTTCAGTTGTATCCCACTACTAAATCCTATCTTTCAAAGAAAATTGTAAGTTTCTTATTGCCGTATTGTGTCTTCCAAGGTTTCTTGCATAGAGTTGCTTGCTCATTTTTTTTATTCATTCATTCAAAAAGTATTTGTTGGGCATCTTCATGTAATAGCTACTTGCTGAGAGTTGGACATCCAGGATAAAAAGACACAGTATCTCCCTTGAGAAGTTCACGGTGTAGTGAAGGAGACAGACTAGTACAGTGTGTTATTTGCTATGATAAAAGTGGTAAGGAAGAGGGGCCCTTGACTCAGACTGGGAGAGATGAAGAAGGCTTTCCTGAAGAGTCAACTTTAGCTGAGTTTTGAAACATGAATTATAGGTGGTAATCAAATTAGGGGCACTGATTGCTGATATCTAGCATTCTGTTGGATGCTTTTGTGATATGAGTTTAATGAATATGCTTCACAGATTACTTTTTGACTCTTTTTTTTTTTTTTTTTTTTTTTTTTTTACCAAAGAATCTATTTGTTTTTACCTTCTTGATGAAAAAGCTAACTAGAAGGTGAATGGTAAGACTGGGACAGTGTGTTTGCACAAGCACGTACACATTAATGAAACTTCATAAGGAGACTGCTAGCATCTGCTAGCTCTTTCTCCCTTTCCACATAGGAAAGCTCCTAAATGAAGGGATAAGGCTCTATAATTTGTTGTCAGAAGTATTGATGGACCATGTTGGACTTTGAGGGTAACTTATCTACCTTCAGTACGGGGCTCTTGGGATACAATCACAAAATATTTCATAAGACTATTTTATCCCTTTTGAAGGCATAATTTGAAAACAGAACTTACTACTTATTCATCTTGTCAATTTTTCACCTTAATTGACTTTTTCAAGAAAAAAATATTTAGTTTCTGCCAATTAGGAGTGGGAGGAAGGGAGCCATCTGTCATATCTGGCATGTACGGTAAGTCCCAGATTCATCATCTTGTGACTTCAGGGAGCCTGGAGTTCATAAAGCAGATTCAAACTTCAAAAGGGTGAGTTCCCATTCTGTATGGTTTAGGAGAATTCCTCCCATGAAGAAAGTAATGATGGCAAAAAAAAAAAAAAAAAAAAAAACCCACAAAAAACTCACTTAGCTTCTCTAAGATCTCCTCATCTGTCATCTTGGATTTTTTCCTTTGCCGATCTGTATTCCTGTACAAAGTACTGGAATTGGCATTCTCAGCGGAAGGCGGTGTGACCTCTTTATTTGGTGCTGCTGGTGAAGCAATGGATTCAACCACAGAACGAGTGTAGATCTAAAAGGCAAAAATCAGAGAGTTCTACAATTAAAATAACAGGCCAAGGAAGGAGAGTAGAGTCACAACATTGTCAATCAATGAGTTTTTAGAGACAAGTGGTTTTCTATTCAAAAAGAACTCTGAGTTGCTTCAAGTACTACTTGAAAGATCGTGGAAGATAGTCTCTTGAGGTCCCCATACACGCTCTGCCTATTCTTATTCTGGTCTTGGTGCTTCTGCATATACTTTTCTGCCTACCTGGTTCACATGGATTTCCTTCCCTATCTTTAACTTCTCCAGCAGTTCTATAACTTAGCAGTCATCTATACATTACTTATTTAATGTGCTAATCCGGTATCCTCAAACATCAACCTCAAAACCTAGGTCACATATTCTATTACAGTTTTGGGAACATGGGAGATGCTTAATAGGTACTAATGGTCAACTATATTCTAACTCTGTGACTGCTCCAAAGCACATCTTTTGAATCATTTGGAAATAGTCACTTGTGACTTACTGATTTTGTATGCTCTGGCCTTGGTGCAATCACTGGTGGGGGCTCATTGTCGTCTTCTTCTTCCTCTTCTTCATCTTCTTCTTCAGACACAGGAGGAGCCAAAGGAGGCTCAGATGCTGTTTTTGTACTCTGGTGACAAAAATGAAGTTTAAAGACCAGGTATGAACTCCACCATGTTTTTGTTCAGAAATAAGACAAAGGAAACGAAATATTTAAGTATGTAGGAATAGGAGGGAACTACATCTTTTACAACTGAGCAGAATCATCAACAATTTGGTGGCCAGGACCTGCTCAGACATTTATGTCATGGCTTTATGTCACAGTCACCTTTTTATTTTTTGCTCAGCTCAAAAACAGCAAACTATTATTTACTTAATATTTAAATAAAAGTTTAATGTTTTAAAAAATACAATAAAAGTCAAACTGCCATTAAAACCTTGAATCTGTACTGGGTGGATTGTCAATATTGTTCAACAAGGTGTTAATTTGAAAAGAGTACTTTCTGCCTAACATCAGAGCATGCATGTGGATCTGGTATTACTACAGCTCTGCGAATACTCACTAAGAAGAAGCAAGCCAATAAATGTTTCTTCCCTATTCAGCCTCCTGGAACAAAGCACTCAGAAAGTAATAGACATGAAGATCCAAGGGATACTCATCCACATTAGTAATTATTCAACATCAGCCAACAGGTAAATGGTGATTTCCAGTGTTTTATGAACTGCCACCACTAGCAATAGCTGTATTACCTAGGGTCAGTTGTTGATCATTCACATTATTATAGTGGTAAAATGGCCCCAAAGTTGGATTTTGAAAGAGCCATATAGCCATGGTTCTCAAAGTTTGACTCTCCAATCAGGATCATCAAGAGACTTGTTGAAACTGGAAATTCTCAGGCTCCATACAGACCTATGATTCAGAAACTCTGGAAGAGGCGCCAAGCAATCTGTATGACAACCAGCCTTCCAGGCGATCCTGATGCATGCACAAGTTTCAAAACCATAAATTATGATATAGGACCACACTGGATAATATGACAAAAACTAGCCACCCATGGCTATCAAACACTTAAAATGTGTCTAGTTTGAAGTAAGATGTGCTAGAAGTATAATGTACATCCCATATATTGTATACTCAATATGAAAAAAATTATAAAATATTTAAGGCTTCATATATTGATTATATGTTGAAATGCTCATATTTTGAGTATACTGGATTAAATAAAAATCAATAAAATTGATTTCATCTATTTTTCCTACTTTGAAAATTACAGTTACTATGTTCGATGCCTGTAGCTCAGCAACTAGGGCGCCAGACACATACACTGGAGCTGGCAAGTTTGAACCCAGCCCAGGCCTGCTAAACAATGACAACTATAACAGAAACATAACTGGGCGCTGTGGCGAGTGCCTGCAGTCCCAGCTACTTGGGAGGCTGAAGCAAGAGAATCGCTTAAGCCCAAGAATTGGAGGTTGCTGTGAGCTGTGATGTCACAGCACTCTATCTAGGGTGACATAGTGCTACTCTGTCTCCACAAAAAAAATAAATAAATAAAATAAAAATGCAGTTACTAGAAAATTTAAAGTTACATATATAGTAGTTTTTATTATATTCTGGTTGGACAGTGCTATTAGAGGTGGCCTTTGACTTTTATTTCATTTTCCTTTCGCGTATTTATGTATTTATTTGGTTTTTGTTTATGCCATTGGGGGTCCTGGTTAATTCCTACAACGAATTTTCTTTTCTTGAGGCCAAAGCTTTTAATGCAGTTATAGGCAGCCTATTAATAAACGATTACATTGAAGGACCTCAGTTTGCAATTAAAAATTCAGTGTGCCTTTTGTACAATCAAGCATAATCCTATGGAGGAGTCATAAGGGGCAATCATATATCTGATAGACACCGGCAAGATTTATTTACTGTGGAGAAGAAAAACAACTTAGAATTTCTAAACAAATATTTGTAAGAATATTTTGTTGCCCTAATATAGATGTTCGGTAGTTTACAGACTGGATTCTATGTTGACTAGACATTGATTTTCTTCTTTGTGTATCTATATTTATTCTTAATTTAGCCATAACAACTGGGCTATTGTATTGTATTATGGCTATGTGGATAGCAAATGTTGGTATCCAGATTAAAAAAATCACTTTCTTCTTGTGAAACACTAACTCTTCAGAGCACTTCAGTGGGCACAGGGGAAAAAAAAGCCATTGTGGGGCGGCGCCTGTGGCTCAAAAGAGTAGGGCGCCAACACCATATGCCGGAGGTGGTGGGTTCAAACCCAGCCCCGGCCAAAAACTGCAGGAAAAAAAAAAAAAAAAAAAAAAAGTCATTGTGTTATTCCATTGTCATTGGAATTTGCTTTGATATTATGTTCCAGAAAATTTTGCTATATCTTACATTCACTGGGATCAAGAATGCACCTAATCACTGTTCCTTTGCAGTAGGGTAGAATATGCATATGCATATAAAACTGGGTACTTTTCTAAATGGCAAATGATGCTATTTTATCCATGAGGTAACAGGGATAATAAGTTTTACATGGGCCTATGAGAATATGTGAGGTCAGAAATACGTGGGGTCAGCTTAGAAAAACCACAAGAAAATCAAAATTGAAATTAATGAATGTCAAATTATTCACTAAGACAATATTTAATTTTAGCCATTTGAATTTAGCATTTATAAAAACTTTATTATATGAAGAAGAAATTATCGGTTGTATTTTCTTATTTAGCAAGAATTCTTGAGTATGCGCAATTGTTTACCAAGAAATTATACCTAACTATAAATCAAATGTTTCTGATAAGCAAATAATTTTAAAATCAATATTTAAAAATTCACTTCAAATATTTACAGCAAAAATATAAAGTGGGGTATGGAGGTCCTTTAATATATTTGAAACAATGCACTATGTTGGCCTCCAAAAGTAAGAGTATACATAATCTATAAAGATCTCAGAATGGAGGGGTACAACTAGGACTTGACCTAACAAACAAAAACAATGTAACCTAATGATTTGTACCCTCATATTAATCTGAAATAAAAACAATAAACACATCTTCCTTTCTCTCTCTTACACATACACACAGATCTAAAAATTAACCCAGTGGCAAATATACTGATACAAGATCTAATCTTCTCCAACTCTTAAGACTGGTACGAAGACCAGTCGGTGCCAACTGGTCAAGGGGTAACCTTGCACATCTCAAGTCTTGACATTTCACTATATAAGATCTGCCTGCAAAATTTCACTGTTTCTTAACATTCATTACTATTTTCATTATTCTAATTTCACATGGAAGACATTCCTCATCTCTAAGGATGGAGTTAGGGGGGCAATTGGAAAATCTGAAGATATTTGTCCTCTGAAGGTTTGTGAGGGAGAAAGAAAATAAATATTTCTGTTGACCTCAGACCAAACATTATCCTGCCATGTTGGTTGGTTGACTGGGAAGATGTGTGGCCTTCACTGGATAGTACATTTCGAATGATAGTTGGGCCATTATTTTGCTCCCAGCAATTCACTGAAAACACTAGCCCTTGGTACTAAGAACTAAAACTGACATAGTTTCCTGCCCCTATGTTAAAAAATACTGAGACCAGGCATACTTTCTTATCCCTGTATAAATAATACTGGAACTGGGCAGATTTTCTTTTTCATATGTTAAAAATATCTGAACAGACATACTTTATAGTTTTTATGTTAAATAATACTGAAAATAAGCAAAAATAACATAGCCTCTTACTTTAGGAAATTATTTGTTTCTGAAGATATTGTGAACTTGCTTCAAGACCCTCACCTTGCTGTATTCACCAACACAAAGCTGTTTAATCATAACACTACACAATCCTAACCCATTCCTTATATTGTAAGAAGACCTGCCTTAAAAATCACACAGCCCAGGCCCTAAAACTATAAATACTCTCCCCTGAGGTCCCCTTTCCAAGATACTATGACTTTACCTAGGTAATGCTTTCATGCTGCTGTAAGTTTAATGAAGTTTACAGCTTTACTTGATTTACAGGTTTTTCTGGTGGGCTTTTCTGGAGTCAATGGTGGAATATTTCCACACTCTTCCTTCCAGGCTGAGAAATACCATATCTAATATTGCTAAACTTGTAAAACTATAAATAGATAATGAGTGAGAAATATTTTTATCTTACCAACAGTATGTATTTTTGACTCTTTATGCCATACATTGAGGCAGGGGAGGCAGTACTTAACATGAGTTGAGTCCTAGCTGCTTGAAATTCTAAAAGATTTGGCTTATCTTCTCAGAAAAATACAGGTGGACATATGCTTTTACATATATTTCAACAGTTCACAAATCTTCTGAAGCCCACACACGGACTCTAAGTTCCGAACCTTGCTCTAGAGCAGTGATTTTCAACCGGTGTGTCGCCAACATTTTTAAAGATCATTATTTAAATTATTTCTGAAAGAAATTCAAAGCACAGTAAGTATATTCTATTTTTTACTCTTTTTGTTTTGATCAACCTAATTGAAGTGTGCCATGGAAGTTTAACTACAGATTCAAGTGTGTCATGAGATAAAAAGGTTGAAAAACACTGGTCTAGAGAATATACCAGGCAGAGCTTAAGTTTTAAAGATCAAAGGACTTAGAGGTAAAGACTTTGAAGACTTCAGATAATACAAAATGTACTTTGGGGCTGCTTTTGGTGCTTGTTTAAAATGCGGATTTTAGAGTTCTGCTTCTGATCTACTCTTGGAGTGGAGCCCTAGAATCTGCAATTTAATAGACTTCCCAGGAAATTCTGATGCACACTGAAGTAAAGGAACCACCTAACACAGATGAACAAAATAAATCAGTCCTGCAAATCAAAAAAGAACAATCTGCCAACTGCACACCGAGGTTTCTCAGCACAAATAAGGACACATTTATATTCCTGCTCTTACCTTCCATTTGAAATACTAGCTCCGCATCTTAAATACATTATTTTGTTCTCAATAGTACAACACAAATATTAAACTTAAAAATTAGCCTCCAGTAAAGAGTAGCTCCCTGAACAGTCTTTGGAATTGAATACACTAGAATCAAAAAAGCTATCACAAGTTTGTAATGAAACAGATGTCATGTGATTATGGGAGGTATCACTGAATTCCAAACTAATTACAGAACTCCGAGTTTAAAACAGTTAGAGAATACAACATTGCTTCCATGTTAATTCCCAGCTATTAAATGATGCCAAAATTTGTGATCAGTTCAGGCTATGTCTTTAAAAGGGGTAGTTATTTCCAGGAAATCAGATTCTGTAGGATAGCCAGATCTACGGGGTACATTCCTGACACCAAAAAAAACCCATATACAGCGTGAAGTGCACTCTCTCCTAGAACCATAAGGAAAACACAAGGTGCAGTTATCCATTCCTGAGAACCCAAATCCCAACAAAGTGATAAAAACTGAATGTCAGGGTTTAATTCAGTTTATCCAACCAATAGAAATCTAGCCTTAGTCAAGTAGCTAAATGTATTATCTGCAGCCCTTCCAACACAAACTGCTCAATAGGAAGCTCAGCATCCTCTCACAGATCTCTGCTCCTCCTGAAAGATAAAATCTTCATCTTTTTGCCCACCTTTATATCGGTATAAGCCTGTAATCATCTTTGACCTCACCCTTTCCTCCAACATCCAATCAATAATCTGAATATCTCTAGAATTTGACCCAAATCTCTATTCCTACTGCCACTATCTCGCTTCTGGCCCTTATTACCTCTGACCTGGATGCTTGCTATATATACTCCCCCAACTAGTCTCCCTTCATTCAGTCTCACTTTAATTGATTATGGACATTTGCTGTCAGATTACTGTTCTCAACACCTAAGCTTTAATCACCTAACTTTCCTGCTCCAAAATATTTCAAGGGCTTCCCCCTGCATACTGGAAAGGCTAGTTTCCAGTTTCTGCAATTTAACAGACAGAAAACTGTCAAATTGTTAACAGTTGAAAACAATTTAAAACTGTTTAAAGGGGGCCTCTATGATTCAGCTCCAACTTAACTTTCAAGGCGTATCTCCTATGATTCTTTTGTTACATCTCAGTCTTTATTCAACCCCATGACCCTTGCTCCCTTGCTCTCCTCACCAATGTGCCCTTTCTTATATGTGCCCTTTAGCTTAAGATGTCCTTCCCAAGTTCAGAGATGCAACTTCCATCTGACCTTTAAGATCCAGCTCAAGTACCACCTTTTATATGAAATTTCTAACTCGGCATTCAACAAATACATACCAAATGCCATTTGATATCAGATACTGAGCTTAAGCCCTTGGAGACAAGGGCCTGCCTTCCTTTCTCTCTGTAGCAAAAAGCAATCTATTTTCTCATGATTCTCATAACTAATGGATGTATTTCTGGCGTGTAATACTATCCATATTATATGCTTCCTATGTTCATACCTATCTTCCCGTACCAGACTGAATGCCAAACTGCCTACAGCTTATAAGAAGGTACTTAATAAATATATGCTAAAGAAGTAAATATATAGTTGTTTTATCTCCAAACAGCAAGAGCATCATTTTTTCCTAACTTAATGGAATATTTTGGCCATTATGTAGACTTTGTTTTAATTGTATAGGCAAAACTAATAGAAACAATCTCATAAGAAAGTCTCTATATTAGGAGAAAATTAAAAAAAAAAAAACACACATTACACATAGACCATCCTAGCAGATTGGTGTTTCAAATAACAGACCTATCCCCCCCAAATAATAGGTCTCTCTTTTCTAGGGTAATAGCATATTGCCTGGCATAATTATGATCTTAATATCACATCGTGCAATCGTCACTCTCTCAGTCAAGATTGTACAATATGATATTAATAAAGGAGGTAAAATATGCGCTGATCATGGAAAGTTGGCATTTTTGTCTTCCCACTTTCCTATTAATCTCCCTTCACATGCTGTGATCAGTTTGGCCCAGAAACTGTCACAGCAAAGGAGGGGAAATGACCAGTGAGATGGGAGCACTATATTCTATACTGGTTTGTGGAATTTGAACAGTGCACGAGTACCATAGCTTCATACGAGCCTCATCTATGTAAAAGTGAGTTTTTCCTCTTGCTGCTATCTAAAAATAATGAAATAGTTGCTTACATTTAATAAACACATAGTTTGTGCTAGGTACTATATTAAGTATATTATATGCATTATCACATTCGATATTTGCACAAGTCCTAGGAGGTAAGTAGTATTATCATGCCTATTTAAAGGTGAAGAAATAGAGGCACAGAAAAGCTAAGCTTTATTCCCTAAGTCACATAACTAGTAAGTGATCAGATCATATACCCATGTCCAGAGCCAAATATATATATATGTAATATGACATAACATTTATCATAATAACCACTTTTTAGCTATGCATTTCAGTATTGTTAAGCACATGGTTGTACAACCATGACTACTAGTCATCTCCAAAGGTCTTCATCTTCCAAAATTGGAACTCTGTACTCATTAAACAAGTCATTCCCCTTCTCACCAGCTCTTGGCAACCACCGTTCTACTTTCTGTTTCTAAGGGTTCGACTCTCTAGGTATCTCACATTAAGTGGAATCAGACAATACTTGCATTTTTGTGAATGGCTTGTTTCACTTAGCGTATCATACTCAAGGTTCATCCATGTTGTAACATGTATCAGAATTTTCTTCCTCTTTAAGGATTAATAATATTCCATCTTGTATATATGCCACATTTTATTTATCCCTTCATCTGATGATAGATACCCACCCGAGTTGCTTCTACCCTTGGCCTATTGTGAATAGTGCTTCAATGAACATGGGGATAGAAATATCTTTTGAAGACCCTGGTTTCAATTATGAGTATGTACCATATGGATCATGTAATAATCCTATTTTAATTTTTAAAAAACTGCTTTACTATTTCAGAGCCTTTACTCTTACCACTAAAAATCTACTGTTGTTACACAGGCTGCTCATCGTGATGTCAAGCAGGCCAACACCGATTCTCTATAAAAGCAAGAACCAGCTTGGCCATCCATGACTTCTTAAATAAACGCTTAGAAGACTCTCGCTAATGATAATTATTTCACCCCTTAGAAGTAAATGAGGAGAAGCGAATAATTTATATCAGAATATCAAAACGAAAATCACATTTGTAAGGGAGGCTTTGTCTGAGATCACTTTTTGTGTAATGTGCATAGATATTCCTTCAGATACGATAGCATTTCCAAGGACAAAGTTATTTACTCCAAGGACTTGGTCACTGCTCTGATAAAACTTATCGATGTTACTTTGGCTGAAATCACTTCCTTCACTGTGCCTCAGTTTGTTGGAACAAGTGATACTAAAAGGTATACTGTTGTAACCTTAGACAAGTTACTTCATTTCTCTGAACCTCAGTTTCCTCATCTGTAAAATGGGAACAATTGTAAGACTTACTAAATTGGGTTACAGGAAAGAGTAAACAAACATAAAAATATTAGCTTGTAGTATACATTGTAAAGGTATAGTGTTCAGTAAAGAGAAGTTGCTACTAATATTATTATTTCCAAGATTCTACATGTAAAAGAAATAGAAACATTTGTCCACATAAGTCCCTATACATGCATGTTCATAATAGCTTTATAACAGACAACTGGAAATATAGAGAGCCTTCGACATGTGTATGGTTAAACAGTGATACAATCATACCATGGAAAACTATTCAAAAACAATGAAAGAGAACAAATTATTGATATATGCAACAACCTGGTAAATAAAAGAATATGCTAAGTGAAAAAACCAATCTTCTAGCCTGTATTATTTAATTTACATTAAATGTCTACAAAGGCAAATCTATAAAGGCAGAAGCCACATGAGTGATTGCCTGGAGCTAGGGTGAGGGTGGGTGGGGATGAACTGTAAACAGGCAAGAAAAATTATACTGGGGTGATAGACATGTTCTAAAACTTGGTCACGGTAATGGTAGCACAGGTACATAAACTCATTAAAACTCATTGAACTGTATTCTTATAAGAGATGAATTATATACATCTAATTCTACCTTAATGTTTTTAAAGACTCTACATCCAAAATCGAGATCTGTGTTATGACATTCTATTGGCTCTCTGGAGACACTGATCGTGAAAAACAGTTTTCAATTTTTCACTTACCGAAGGATGGGCTGCTATGTATCCATGTGCACTTTTATCTGAAAAGTAAAAATAAAAAGATCGTGTTTGTTTCATAAATACTCCCTCATTTAGAGACCATAGTTAAAAAATTAAAACTGCTTGCTTTTCACCATATGGAAATTCTCCAGTTCAGCATTGTAGAAACTAACCATATACTTTTTCTTAAAATTGCTCACCATTACATCCCCTCATACTCTCACCAAGTCATTTTATAGACCTTAATGAAGGCCTCCAGTGAACCTCACCTATGTGGAAGAATGTCAAGATTACCTACTCTTGATTGGTGTGATTCTATACATCTAGAGTAGTGTCTCATTATCAACAGCGGTTTTAGCTACTATAGTCAACCATGGTCTAAAAATATTAAATGGAAAATTCCAAAGGTAAACAACGCATATGTTTTAAATTGTGTGCCTCTCCAAATGTAACGAAATCTCATTCCATCCCACTTTGTCAAGCATATCCACACCGTTGGCTACCCATCCTGTAGTCACGTAGTAGTTACCTTAGTCATCAGATTGACTGTCACAGTTATCACTATGCTTATGTTCAAGTAAGCCTTATAAATGGCCCCAAAGCATAAGAGTAGTATGCTGCCATATCGTTATAAATGTTCTGTTATTATTTGTTATTGTTAATCTCTTACTGTGCCTAATTTACAACTTATCCTTTATCATACGTGAAGGGCAAAAACATAGTGTTTGTGTGTATATGTACGTGTGTGTACACATCTATATAATATGTACATGTATATATAGGGTTCAGCACTATCCTTGGTTTCAGGCATCAACTGTAGGTCTTGGAAGGTATTCTACATGAATAAAGGGGGACTTCTGTATACCCAGGATTTCTTCCCTTTTCTTTTCTCCCTCATTTTCTCTCTCCCTCTGTTGTTTCCATTCCTTTCTTCCATCTTCCCTTCTTATCTCCACCCTTTCCTCATGTTCTCCTCTTATTCCATCAGTCTCAACACAAGAGCATTCAGGAAACATATGATTGAGTTTTTCACTCAGCTAAGTATAATGCAATAACTCAAATACTGGTGAGTTCTAACACAATTGTCAAGATCCCATCTTTGTACGTTGAAATAATCAGATAAAAATAAAAGTGTTCTATGTTAACCAGTGTGATGAAAATGTGTCAAATGGTCTATAAAACCAGTGTATGGTGCCCCATGATCGCATTAATGTACACAGCTATGATTTAATTAAAATAAATAAATAAATAAATAAAAGTGTTAGCAGTGGCTGCTTGGAGGAAAGAACAAACTTTGAGAATCTTAAGGGTATTAATGGTTACACTAACATAATTTCTTGAATGCATTTTCAGTTTGGTTTACCTATGGTTCTAACTTGGAACATAACTTGATTTCTAGGATCTCTTAGACATTTTATTCCACATGGAAGACTAAATTTCACAAAAACTTCTTGATGGCTTCCTTTTTTAAGGTTTTGACATTGGAAAACACCAGTTAAACAACCTTCTTATTGAGAAAAAAAGAGTTCAATTTAGCATGTGAATTGCCATAGCCTTCAAGTTTGACTTTGACAGTTGGTATTGCCAAATCAGATACTCCTCCCCTTCCAAGCATATCCTTGAGCCATTCTCAAAGAAACTTAAAGACTGTTATATACAAAACCCGTGAGTCAAGAGGTAGGGGCATTTTATAGCTGGGGTACTAATGACAGTATCTTCTTCTTTCTTTAGATGTTAAATAATATTCTAGAGAAACAATCCAGATCATCTTTCTCAAAATATGAAAGTATTTTGGTATATATTTTCAGTTGCTTATAGTGCAAATTTGAACAACAAAGCTTCAAACAAAAGCTTGGGATACTACCAAATGATGCCAAGATTTAGTACGAACATGGCAACTTCAATCTCTCTAAATGTCCAGAAATGGTTTCTTTTATTTTCAGTCTGATTTTGGGGTCTGATTGAAATAACCTAATACCAAAAAATTTGTGTTGTGTTATCATGATGCAAATCAGTGAACCTGAGAGATAAAATAAATTTCCAGAGACCATGGTTTGACCCACACACCTCTTACTTCATGAACATTATCATGAAGAGTGATACTAATCTTTATATAAGGACAGAGACAAAACAATTATGATTGCCAACTCAAGCTAACCACTACTTCACTGAACAATCTCCTTATTTGGGTTTTAAAAACACTCAAGTAATATAAATCTTTTAACATCAATCTCAAATTCCAACTCATCTATTGGTTTACTTATCCTGAAGCCTATTTGGAGAAGGTACCAGAACTGACTACAAATGTTCTACACACATTTTGTTCTAAAAATGAGGCTCTGAGGTTGGAATCACATCTTCACCCTTTGATGCCTCAGACCTCCCCTTACCTCCTGATGTAAAGCTCATGTATTTCTGGTTGTTGACTGTTTCTTTGGAATCATAGAATTTGAGAACATCTAGGACGGCTTGTGGGTTCTTCTTCTGTTCTAGTTTCGTTATGTTAGAGGTTTGGAGTAATCGTGCCCACTGCTCAGGAATTCCCTGTGGACAACCAAAGGGAAAGAGGGCAGCTCAGAACATGTGGCAGCAGCATTTTCACGTTCCAGTAAAGTTCTTCACCAAGAAGCCCATGCTACCTGTAGGATTACACTTGGGAAACTGAAGTTACATTCTAGATTTAAAGTTAGTAACTTAATAATGCAATCATTCTCTTCTCTAATTCAAACACATAGGTAAAACTAGGATCCAACTCAAAAGGGGTGGGTGGGAGTATGACTGTGATAGAAAAAAAAAAGCGCATGAAAATCACCTCCATATTGACTCTGCTCATCCATGAAATGATGTTTACGGCTTAGCTTATTGTTTTCTGGTGACTCAGGGCAGACATAGCAAGACTTCTCTAAATTTGTGCACAGCATAGTATAGTGCAAACCAATAGGTTTTATACGACTGGAAGAACAGAAGCTGTTTCTGGGCATGTTGGAATCACAATATATTTTAGAATAAAAGGAAAGCCTCACCCTTGGTCAGTTTATAGTTTGTGATTAGATAATATCATTTTTTCAGTCTAGAGATTTAGTATCAAGGCAGATTGGAAGGAGACAAAAACAGAATCGTGGAGGAGCAAGAACCCTGAGACGCTAAATGGTAACATTAATGCTGCTTTGGTTATTGCCCTGCAGCTTGCTCAAGGGCATGCCCTCCTTCTCTCCTCCCTCCCTCCTCACTTCATTCATAGGCCATATAGAACCTGGGGACTATGAAAATCATGCCAAAGCCTTCTGAGAATTTCTAACAATCTGAAGCATTGACAGTAGAGAGGAGGGAGTATTTGGATATCTAACCAAGGAGAATTGCCAAAAAATTACCACGACAGGTTGGCTTTGCATTGAGCATTCAACATTCTTTCCTACATGTTCGGTGTACAGATGTCCCCATTTCATACTTATCCAACCTCCAAGAACAACTTGGAGAGAGAAACAGACACACCATTCCTGAAGTGCATCCAGACACCATTTTTGTGGCTTTGTCCTATGAAGTCTCGGCAAAACAATGTGTGACGTGGGCCTCCAGAGTTCGGGGATGACAACAGAAAAGTGAGATAAGCCAAGCAACAACTCTACTGTACACACATGAACCTGCGGCTGCAGTGCTATGACATCTCAAAGAAGCACTTTGATGCAAGCTTCTTTTGGGCCTGTGACGCACCTCTGGGAGCTTCCCTGGGCACATCTGTGAGCCATAGAGATCTGGCTGTAATGGACGTAAATAAAGAAAGAAAAGAAAGTTAAAACAGAATGCGGGACAACTTAGAAGGTGGGAAGAGATGAAATCAATGGGTCTGAATGGGGAGGGGGTTCCCTTCTAAAGTGGGGCGGTTATGAAAATAGGGAGGTATTAACTAAATCGGGGACAGGACACGCTACAGGACAACAGATTTAAGAGAACAGAGAAAACGACAAGGTTCCACCCAAGTTTGGATGTACAATTCCACTTTTGGCCAGATGCTTCCTCCATAAATATGTAATTAAGAGACGGGAGAAATTACGAATAGGCCAAAACATGAATTTGGAGGGAAGAAGGATGGCATCATGAAAAGCTTTGGCAATAATTTGTAAGTTGCCTTTATAATTGGGAGATCACAAGTAGCCAATGGCCATGTGATGAACTTACAAATTTCAGTTCCCAATTCTGGTTAAGCAATTTCAGTTTCACATTGAAAGTGTGTGTGTGTGGCTAAAATTCAAAGGATGGCACTATGGTAATGCTGTATATTTTTTCTCTCATTGATATGTTCTTCCGTACTTTGTGGCTGAAGTCATGGCTGGCTTACAGAAAACTAGATAAAGTATGTTTCCACACAGCCAGACTCTATGTTTACATTTCTCAGACATTTAGATCAGGGAAAGGGAAACCATACTATTTCAAACCATGTATGAATAATTTCCATTTTAGTGCCGCAGTTCCAAAATCCCACTCCCCATAAAATAAGATCAGATACAAGATTAACAGCTTTCTCCAAATAAAGATATCACAAATGCTATAAAAACATGCTTTGACCTAACTGGCTGGATTTGGGATATGCGTCCGTGATTCCTGGCATTTGGGGTTACTCCAAGCACAGTGTAACAACACTTTTACATGCATTCATCACGCAATTTGATGCTAAAGCCTTAAGCCAAAAAATTGAACTCAGGAGCCCATGCATGATCCCAGTTCTGATTCTAAGTGCAATTAATAGCATTTGGTTAATACTGTAATGGCCAAAGGAGTTATTAAGTGTTATAAATTGAGGTATGCATTGCACATAACCACTAGAGCAGATATCACTGGCATGACCTTTACCATAATAATTAGAATATGTGCACTTATTATACATTCCTATGGCACTTCTAAACTTTTGTGATAGTTTTATGATCACTAGACAGCAGGGAAAAATGCTGTCAATTGCCAAAAATCCTCTAGACAAAAATCCTATACTTACCATGACTACACTGCTGACATAATTTTTTTCTAAGTTAGATAAACCCATTTATCAACAAAACATGACACTTAAATTTGAACGTATGCCACGAGGGCACATAATCAGAGAGCTATCTGATTACTCCCAATTGAGGCACTCATCTTCTAAGTTAGAGACCTAAGAGTTTGAGCATCAGAAGCAGGAGGAGCACATATCAATGCCTGACCATGTATACAATAACAACTAGATGTACATCAAGCTGGGGATTGTCCAGTGTAGCCCAGGAGAATGGCAGCATGATATAACAGGCCAAGCATTAATCTTATAAGAAATGATAATTTATATCACTCATACCATTTTTCCCTCTGATTGACTTGAAGCGACCGTCACAGGTCTAGAGGTCTGGAAAGGGGAGTTCTGAAGTATTTGGGACAAAAATGGCAATATAATGGGTAAGGACTTGTAATAATTTAATATCCAAAAATCTCACCTCCCAGCCTACTTTTAGCTTCAGGGTCCAAGGGCATGACCAGGTTGTACAGGGTTATATGGGCCATTAGCTATAAAGTAATCGCCAAGCAACACACCAAATCAGTGTCCAAACATTGAAAACAAAGGCCCTTGTAAGTCAACTGGATTAGATAGTTCAACAAATTGCTCAAAATTCAAGCTCAAAAACCACAATATCAAATCCAGCAATATGACCCCCCCCCCCAACACAGTGAATTAGTTACACTGGGGCAAGTAGGACCCAATTCTAAATCCTACCAATAAAATGACTTTCTTAGAAACTTATTATCATTTGGCATTTTTAAACTTACTGAACATAATAACATAGTAAATGTAAATCATAGGTTAAAATAGTAAAAAATACATAAATAAATAAATAAATAAATAAAAAGGCAGAATTTGGCATCTTTAAAAATAACGTGTGAGGTGACACCTGTGGCTCAAGGAGTAGGGTGCCAGCCCCATATACCAGAGGGTGGTGGGTTCAAACCTGGCCCCAGCCAAAAAATAAATAAATAAAAATAAACAACGTTAAAAAAAAATAATAATAATGTGTGGACAGCAGATACAAAAGATAATCAAGGTGACAAGAAAGTACTTCTGATTTCCAAACCTAGCCTGTGTCTTTCTATGCCTTCAAGGAATGTCTAACAATTGATTGCTTCCAAATAGCTGTTTTATGTCAAATTGGGGGCTTTTTAGGGGAGAAAGGGTATTTGTTTGGTTTGATTCCTTCGTATCCTGCTTTTTTTTTTTTTTTTTTTTTTTTAAATCATTGGAAAGACTGCCCATCACATACTCTGCTCCACCCCATTCTGATTGGTTCTTTGGGTTCTAACTGACAGCAAAGCGAAAAGGACTGGTGTTGCAGTCAGCAAGATGGTGGTGATTCTCTTTTTTTCATTTCCATTCAGAATCCCGAAAGGACAGAGAAAGTGGTAAAGATAGAGATAATGTATCATAAGATATTAAGTACGTTAGAAAAGTGAAAAGAATAAGACATTGGAAATGAACCAGAATGTTACATGAGGTAAGTGGAGGAAAAAACTCTCACAGCAGCAAACAAACAAACAAAAAACCTCAATAAAAGAAAAAGGGAAAAGAAAAATCTGGAATGGCAACAATGAAACATAAGAAAAGTTTAAACAGAAGATTAGCACAGATAAAATGAAAAGGTCAAAACTGGAAAGGTAAAGTTCTTAAAATAAAAAAGGGAAGCATCATTAGACAAAACTTTTATAGAGTTTAAGAGGTTTTCTTTTATCAAATGTCAGAAAGAATAGTTATAATCTCTTTGTGACATTTTTACAATATAAAATTTTTCAGGTTATAGAAATTACTTTTTTTTGGTGGTGAAAATGGTGGTGTAGTAGTAATAGTGAGTTTATAGCTTCTAAGTGTAGTTTACAATAGTGTAGCTAAGAGAATATTCTGGAAATATCATAAAGGCTGGGCTCAAACTCAAGGCCATTTGAAAAATGCTTGTCTCTGACTTCAATAATGAAATTCATTACATCTTACCTATCTCCACCTTATCAGTGTCAATATTTTTTAACGTTCTCTTTTGCTTGCTATTGAGAACGCAGAAATAATCAGTACATACCACTTTTCCAGACCAAGATATTTACTCAGTTTTAATTTCATTCTCACATTGCTTACTTCCAGAATTGAAAAAAATATATATATATAATAACTGTCAATTCAGCAACATGGTTTGCTTCTCCATGTGAGATTAATTTGCTCCTTCTTTTTTTCTGCTTAATCATTATGACCCAGTCTACTCACTAACCATCATGCTATTAAATAAGAATTCAATTCTTTACTGTCTAAATTTCTCTCTGGTTTAACGAGCCAAAAATTTGATAGTTCTACCAAAGATTTTTTTCTAAATGCATTCAAAATGACTCCTTATTTCAGAATGCACATTTTGATAGAGTTCCTTACTAGTGTGGAAAAAGGTAATTGGCCTTCCTTGGGTCATATATTTCTAATCATATCCACAGGAAACAAAAGACACCTGATCTTTTTTAAAAAGCATTAAATGTTATAGATCTGAGATTTTGTGCCATTTAAGCACTAAATACGTCATTGATAATCATAAAAGTAAACCGTGTTCATGAAATCAAAGGGGAGAATAGGTCAGTCTTACAGAGATTTTGGTTAGTGCAGTTAGCTGATCTGGGTAATCCAGGTTTCAATGTAAAGCCTGAATTATTCAGATGGATTGTCTTCACTGGCCAAGTTGGGTACATGACTCTCCAATTCACTTTACATGAAAAAGAATAAGCTCATGCAGAGTCTCTCTACTAGGACTAGATTTTCTGTGCCATAGTTAAGTTAATATTTTCAACTCAATTGAAGACCGTACAGTGATTAGGCATTTTATTTAAGACAGACAAAATAAATTTGCCAATGTTGCTGCCACTCTCTATTTGCATCTATGACTGAAAGTTCATCTTATCTGACATCATCAAAAATATCATCTGACATTTTGGGACATGGCAATTCTTGCTTGAAACCTATTTTTGTGAAGGAATTCTTTCACGGCTTACAAAACAAAATAAAGAGCTTACTTACAGTGAATTCCCCGGTGACTGCATCAAACCCCACATGAATCGTATGCTCAAAGTCTGAAGGAAGAGAGATCTCTGGACGCTCTTTCTCTTTCTTCTTATTGGCTAAAGGCAAAAGGTTAACATGTATTTATTTGGCGTATAGTTTTGGCATCCCCAAGTTGTAAATTAGGTTCATCAAAACAATTACAAAGTTGAAAGACAACTGATGCCAACACAATTATAACAATATTTCTTCAGATATTCGTATTTTACTTGCAGAGGTGGCTGAGAGTTTGGCAAAAAAAGTTACAGCCAAATGATTCGAAAATTTCTGAATTCAGACAAAACCCTCACTTAATTCATGTCCTTTAATAGGTTAATGGTGTGACCAACAGGCATCTCGGAATATTGTTTACTGGCATTGTTGGATCAAATACTGCTTACTAGAGAAGAATTCATTACACCTAAAGGCAAGCTAAGGCTTATTACTAGTAAGAAAGAATAGAAAGAAAAGTGGGATCTCACTTTTCTGTGCATAATGTGAGGGTGTACAGTACGCCCCTGGGTGAAGGGCTCCACTACAACTTGAACTTTACCTTAGGATAGAAAACAATTGAAACCTAAACATCTGTGTACCCTCATATTAATTTGTAATAAAATAAAATAAAATAAAATTACATGACTATTTAAAGCAAAAAAATAGAAAAGCACTTCAGCTATCTATAAAAATGTTATGAATTATTTCCATGCTAACTACAGCTAAATATCAAGTGGTGAGAACTACTTTCATTTACATATTTGTTGTAAAACATATCTTTTTTTTTTTTTTTTTTTTTTTGAGACAGAGTCTCAAGCTGTCACCCTGGGTAGAGAGCCATGGTGTCATAGCTCATAGCAACCTCAAACTCTTGGTCTTAAGCAATTCTCTTGCCTCAGCCTCCCAAGTAGCTGGGACTACAGGTACCTGCCACAGCACCCGGCTATTTTTATATTGCAGTTTTTTTGTTTTGTTTTGGTTTTTTTTAGCTGGTCCGGGCCTACCAGCCTTGGTGTATGTGGCCGGAGTCCTACCCACTGAGCTACAGGCGCCACCCTGTAAAATGTATCTTAATAGACTCTCAGACTTCTTTCAACAAGAATACCATTGAGGCTACAAATCTATCACTAAAAAACATTTTTAATCTTTTCCTACTTAGCACTTTGCTAGTACAAAGCTACAAATTATTGGTTCTTATTCTGAATTAAATCTCAAGCCAGTTGCTTGCTTTAGTTTTTCTAGTTTGTAGCTATTTTTCCATGTTCCATCGTATTCTGTCATATTAGCCATTTATATCATTGTCTTTTTTAAGTGCCACATTTTTTCATTTACATAATGATGAATAAATTTATCAATAGCTAATAAGTTAAAAGCCTTTGAAGATATCATCACTAAAGAATTAAGAACTATTATGAAATTAGAAATAGTTCCCAGGAGGAAGTTACTGTGGAAACATTCTAAAATAGCACCTAGTAGCTGCCATAATACACGTATCAGCAGAGTTTAGCATGTATCTTTGATAAGTCTTCTTTTCACACTGAAAAAATAATACTCATCCTCCTAAAACTGGTCAAGTCAGCATGAACCAGGTTTACTTAGTTGGAACCAATCAACTTCAAAGTTGCCAGAGTGGTCAATTTAAAACATGCTGGTCCAAACAGATATTGCCTTGGCCTGAATTACAGACAATATTCAACTACACACCTGTCGGGGTTACTGATTTTGTGGGGACCTATGATAAATTTCAAATTCAAAACTTTTCATGTTCACATGCCATTATTATGGTTTCTTCTTATCCCGCTCCACCCTCTCTCACTGCTTTATCTCTGCAGCCAAAGGACAGAGATATGAGGCAGAAATATAAAAATTTAAATAGTGAAAGGGACCATACAGGAACAGGAAAGAAAGGCAGGGGGATAAAAGTCACTTGCCTGGCCATGGAACACATTTAGGACTCATTCTGAAAAAATACATGCATACCATCTAATTAAAATCTCAGCATAGATTCCATTTTTACAATGATCCTACTTTATTGCCGAATACTCTATCTCAAAAAAAAAAAAAAAAAGTCTCACTTTATTGCCCTCAGTAGAGTGCTGTGGCATCACACCTTACAGCAACCTCAAACTCTTAGGCTCAAGTGATTCCCTTGCCTCGGCCTCCTGAATAGGTGGGATAACAGGTGCCCATCACAACACCAGCTATTTTTAAGAGATGGAGTCTCTAGTTCAGGCTGGTCTCAAACTCCTGAGCTTAGGCAATCCACCTGCCTTGGCCTCCCAGAGTGCTGTGATTACAAGTGTGAGCCACCATGTCTCGCCTATGAATCCTGTTTTAACAGTGACGTTTAGAGCTTTCTGCTGGGACTCCTACTTCCCTTGCATGTTTGGGGACTGTAGCTACCACTTACACAGACTTGTCCAACTACCATTTATGCCAGTTCAGAAAGGCAAACAGAACACTCAGCCTTCTGTTCTTAGCACCCCACTTCTGTTCCCTAGTCACTCCCGTAATCTTTTTCTTATTTTTTATCTGTCCCGATCTCCCATCCACGCTGGTCATGACTAACCATCTCTCTTTCCACTTCCTTAAGTATGTAGCCTGACTCCTCTCCTCCCTTGGTGGCCATTCTGTCTTTGTCACTGCTTCTCTTTCTTCTGCCTTTGCTAGTGCAGTTTTGGACTTCTGTAGTCCTTCCTCTACACTTCTTTGGACTGCATCCACTTCCAGATACTAACTCATGTTACTTAATCTGTGGTTAGCTGAAGTGAGTGCCCAGGGAGAGATCAAGGTGAGGAACTCTGAAAGCAGCTTCCTCTGCTTTATAGTAACCAGCATTTTGTAACCTTTTGGGGGGGAAGGTCAAAGATCACTCTGAAAAATTTGAAGAAACCTGTGGAACTTCTGCCATCACACATTAAAATACATCATAAACACGTGTACAATTTTGCTTATACCTTCAGAGTTTCATAATTCAGGACTCAAGGTTAAAAGCCCTAACTTAATCTCTACACCTCCAAACCCTGTGTCAATTGAATCCCTGGCCTCCCTTACCAGCAATAAACTCACAATACTTCTATTGGTAATGGCTGCATGTTTGCAACATACTGACTTAGATGCGAGCACTCCACTTTGGCTGAGTTATATGTAGAAGTGGCTTAAGGGTGTCTCTCTAGAAGGTCACCCGATTGCATGTCCCTTCTCAGCCTGACCATGCCATTCCCTTTCCTCTAGGCTAATCATAAGAGAGGAAGGACACCCACACTTGCTCCTCTTCCAGTGTTCCTGATCTCAGTTAAATGATACTACTAACCACCCAGATTAGAGAAGAAATGAGGTCTTAGACTCCTCTTCCTTTGGGAGGCTTTAAGCAATGAAAAGATTATGATCCCTCCTTCCAATATGGAATTCTAATAAAATAATAGTAAAGCATTAAAAAGCAGGGAAGCCCAAAATGTTTTTATGTTCCTATGATTAATTTGCAATATTTTATTGCCGTTTGCCCAGGGCAGGGTTTGAACCCTCCACCCTTGGTATATAGGGCCGGCGCCCTACTCACTGAGCACAGGTGCCACCCCTAAATTGTAATAACTTTTTAAAAGCTATATATACAGACTTAAACTGTTTCCACGTTTTCAGTGCTCCTGATTATCTACCATCTCCACATGATTGCTATGAGTACTGAGTAGTCCAGCACTGACCCAGCTGCCCAAACCAGAAATTTGGAGGTCATCTTTTTGACTCCTACTTTGTTTCTACATTAATTGGTCACTAACTTCTATTATTATCTCCTAAATTGGTCTTGAATCCCTCATTCTCCATATGTTAAAAGTTCATGATCTTTAGCTAATATCCAAAGGTCTGCATCATCTGCTCCTAGCTTTACCTCTCCAGCCTCTATTCTTGCCATGGGCTCCACTATCTATACTCATTTAGAAAACCCTAAACAGCCAGGTTTTCTCTTAGCTCTAAGCTTTTACATACGCTATGCCTATGCCTGGAAAGTTTTACTCCCTACTCTTCCCCCTCAACTTTGTGTAGATCACTCCCATCTGTCCTTATTTTTAAAGATTCACTCTTGGGTTTCTTTCCTTTGACAAGTCTTTTCCTGTCTTCCCTCTGCAGAAAAAGTGAAATGCTCCTACTTTTATGCTCTCATAAAACTACTCAGTTTACCACTTACCAGCACTGGATTCTAAGGTTTTTGTTTTCCTTTACATATTTATCTCTGTAGCTAAAATTTGAGATGCTTGACAGCAAAAATTGTATCTTATTTATTCTCATATTCCCTAGCACTTGGCTTGTGCCCAAACACTTAAAAACTACCAGTAATGGAGCAGTTGTCATGTGTAAAATATTTCTTTGTGTGATCTCATTAAATTTCCACAGCAATTTTATAAGGCAGGTCTTAAGATTGTTTTATGGGTGACAAAAGTGAGACTTGGAGAGGTTAATCCGCATACTCATGATTACATGACTGGCAACATTAAGCAGTAAGATTTGAACCAAAGTCTCCACTGTTTCAACAGAACTGAAGCTCTTAATAGCTACACTATTACTCAGTGGCATTAAAAAAAAAAAAAAAATCAACATATTTGGGCTCTAGCCTTCAGTAAATGTTTAGTGATTGAAGGCTGGATGAAAGCTGGGTTTTGTTTTATTTTGTTCAGGAATACTAAAATCTCTCTCTCTTCTAAATTCTGTAAGCATTGGTCATTTATATTAAGACTCAACCTAATTAGCTCTGTGTTGATATTTGCAGAAGGCAGAAGTCCAAATGAGTATCACTTTCTTTCTTTCTTTTCTTTATTGCAGTTTTTGGCCAGGGCTGGATTTGAACCGGCCACCTCCGGCATATGGGGCTGACGCCCTACTCCTTTGAGCCATGTCTCGTATTTTACTGAAACCCAAAATAAGGCCACAAATTGCTGACTGGACCACAAACTGCAACCAGCATTTGGCCTTTGGACCCACTAGGTCCACATAAATTCTGCTTCTAACTCCGGGAGCCAGCTGATCTCTCCAAAATCTCTCACTCTGACTTTTCCATTCCAATACCTTGGAAAGAAATAAAAACCCATCTAGTCATCAATCATCTCCTACGCGTGCACCCCAATGTTCTGTAGTTCCTCTAGTGGCTAGAACTTGTCCTATTAGAAATAAATTTTTTCTGTACCTTCAAACTCTTCATTAAATGCTCCCTTCACTTACGGCCTTAGATTCTCAAACTTCACTGTTCATTACTCTCATCTGGGAAATTTGGGGAAAAGGGAGATGCCAGAGTCCCACCCCTAGAGATTCTGATTCAGTTAGTCTGGGGCAGGCCCAGACATCTTTATTTTTAAAGCTCCTTAGGTATTTCTATTATGTAGCTGAGGTTGAGAACAAAAATTTTAAACCTTACTATCTAATGAGGGTGCCACATCCTCAGACAATCCTGCTGGAGGCTGCTCACTTTCCCCATCCTAATTCCTTAGGCCTGGGAGGAATGGAGAATGTAGGTTCCCTCCCCCACCCATTTTTTTTACTCCAAATCATTTATTTGAGATCAGTACTCCTGCATTTGCCTACAAAATCCTCTCCTTTGAGGTTGTTTCCACTTAGTTCTCCTAAGTTCCCTTCTCCAATGAGGGCTTTAGCTTCCAGTCTTCCTTCCTGCACCCCGTGCTGCCATCACTCTGTGAAACAAGATATAAATGGATACCTCCTTCACACCCTTTCTTATAGTTTCTAGACCCCCCTCAACTGTAATGAATGACCTCCCCTCCACTTCTGTAATACACTCCCATGGCCATCTTTTAAACCCGTGGTTCTTAACCAGGGCTGCACATCAGAATAACCTGCAGAGTTCCATAAAATACCAACATCTAGGACCTACCCCAAACCTACTATCGGGATTTCTGGGGTAAGACCTGGACAAATTATTTTTCTAAACACCATGGATGATGTACAGTTGGAATAGAGAATCAGAGCTACCCCCAAGTCTTTTCATTATCCCAAAAGACCCTTTATCTGAAATATTCCACCATTATATCATTCTCTGAGCTTTGCTTCCCATCTGGCTAACCTTCTAAGTTTTTCAAGTGCTTGCTCCTATTTTACCTGATCTCAACAAAATCTCTATTCCTGGGATCCCTAGATTGTTAAGTCAATTTCTAAGCTCCTTCCTGACCTAGACTCTATGGTCCATCATGTAAATCTCTCTTAAGCCACTACCCTGAAAACTCTCATCTCATCCTTTGACTTCCTGGTGCAATTGTCCTACAAAACTCTACCCTGATGGAATCCAATCGTAAGACTTCTCCACTTCTAGACCAAGGCTGTTGAGCAATGCCAGGGAAAAAAACAAACAGCCATGCAGATTGGTACTTCTTATAAAGGTCACAGGCCTTAGTTGGGTCATTAATGGTGCTCAGGAGTATTTTCCTCAGTCCGTGCCATCTTCCTTTTCCAATCCCCTGACCAAATATTCAGGAATTTCACCATTTAACTCAAATTTCTGCTCTGCTCCCTCCTCCCTTACTTTCAGCATATGATTTCCCTTCTTCTTCACCGAGAAAAATGGAACTTTCTCAAGTGGGAACTCCTTTGACTTCATTTCTTCTCTCATTCCTACACATTTATCTCCAAATGATAGCATCCTCTTTTCTTTTCCCATCTCACTAGAAGCTGGTTCCCCCTTCCACCTAAGATGTGGCCTTCCACTGGTGCTCTAGATCCAAGTCTGTCACCTCTCTAGGGATCTCCCTCCATCAATTATGTCTTATTTCTTCTAGTGTCTTCCAGCAATCTCTCCCTCTCTCCCAGCACTTCCCTTTTGGCTTAAAAGACTTGAGATCTCTGTTGTCCTTGAAAATGAAAACTCTTCTGCCAGCTTACATCCTTCTTTAGCTGACAAAGTTCTCTGGGTCTTTTCCTCTTTAGGTTCAACTTCTTGAAAAGGCAATCTAGATTTCCTTTGCTCTCACTCACCAAACCACTTTGATAACTCCCTAAAGTCACAAATTAACCTCCTCTTGACCAATGGCTACTTTTCAGTCCTGGTAACTGTTGACCTTAGTCAAAACATTGCTGACCATATTCTTCTGGAAACTACCTTCCCCACATCACCTTCTTTCCTACAACTTTTTCTTAGAATCTGTTTCAACATTTCTGGGTTTTCTTTCTTGGTCTCATTTCTATAGGCTTTTAAAATAGTATTCCCCAAGAGCTGTCCTAGGTCCTTATCTCCTCTCGTTAACACACCTATTCCTTGGGTCATCTTATGTACATGCACAATTTCAATCACCAACCATACTATTGACTCCTCATATGTACCTCTAACCCTGATGCCTCTGCTCCAGTCCAATGCCATGCAGTTAACTGGCTAGTGAACACCTCTCTATCTGTATACCTCTTAGGCTCCTTCACACCAAATATTTTCAAAAATAATTCTCCACTTCCTTTCCCCACCTAAAACATAAAATAACAACTCCTCCTTTGCTCCTTACCTTACCCTTCTCTAGTTCCTCCTCTCACCATCTGACAAGTTGCCAAAGTCCATTAATTCTCCCTTTTAAATATTCCCTCTTCAACATCCTCTCCGATTTCTAATGATACTGGTCCTTATGCCAGGCCTCTGTCACTTCCCACTTGTATGACTCCAACAGCCTGCTTTGCCCTCTCCCCCATTCAGTCTATTCTTCCTCCTGTGGCTAGAGTAATACTTTGAAACACAAATCTGATATCATTCCCTCACTTTAATATTCCATCATTGAATTCAGAACCCATTAGCATATATAAGTCCCCCAGGATCTAATCCCAAATTATTTCCATAGCTTCATCTCCCAACCCCATCTAAGCACCAGCTATTCTGAACTACTTGTAGTTGTATTACTAGAAACTTAACAATGTGTCATACCCACTGCCTTCAATTGCTGCTCTTTCTACCTGAAATGCGATTCACTCTTTATATGGCTAGCTCTATTCATCCTTTAAGACTCACCTCATTTCAGTGGTCAGCTCCTCCAGAAAGCCTTCCTTTGCCCCTTCTTTCAGTCTTGAACAAACACCTCCCTTTAGTGCTCACTTCTATACTGTACTTACCAGTGATGACCTCTAATCATTGACTAATTTGTCTGTGTCCCTTACTAGGCCATCAGCTCCTTAAAGGCAGGGGGAT
This sequence comes from Loris lydekkerianus, assembly GCA_963574355.1. Lineage (NCBI taxonomy): Eukaryota > Metazoa > Chordata > Mammalia > Primates > Lorisidae > Loris > Loris lydekkerianus. Next base: position 32,533 of record CAUYPK010105201.1, read on the forward strand.
TGGAACTTAATTCACCTTTGTCCCTAATTCAATATTTAATGAATAACCGAAAGAACAAATGAATGACCTTCATTATATGTAATGAGATTTGATATATGGAGGATACAGGCCATGCCTATTTGTTACTATGTGCTCACAGATGAGGAGACAATGATCCACGTCTGCCAAAAAGGTCAAGGGATGGAGAATATGTTCTAGAGTTGTTTTTGTAGTTGAAGTTGGTAGTGGTGATGTTGTTTCTGTTTTTCCTCAACAGTGGGGATGATTCTGTATTCATTCATGTATACCTTGTTTCAGGTGCCATTTTGGGGCCAAAGACGTATATTGGCAACACAGCTGGGCAGGGTTCAAGGTACAGCAAAGTAGTCAATTCTCCCCCAGATTGACATCCTGGATGGTGCTATGTTTGTCTTCTGAAAGCATTTTACAAAACTGTGACCTGAGTCTTCCTTGTTGTGGGAGTTTCGTTTGTCATCTTTCTCTAAAATTCCTGAAAGTTTTATTGGACTTCTGATTGACTATCATATTGCCACATTCAGAATTGTTTTTAGAACACTTTCTAGCTTCTTGAAACAGAGCATGCAGGAAAATAAAATGGATGACAGAAGACAGACAGGGAAATACTTTCCTACATAAACTTAGCCTAAAACCACAAAACAATCATTTTTTAAAAAAGCCTAAAACCACAAAACAATCATTTTTTAAAAAGCAACAGAAAGCATGCAAAATATTATGGTATATGGTATCACTTTAAAAGCAACATTTATAGCTCTGTTAACATAGAAAGCTAAAAGCAAAATATTACATAAAGCACATTAAAAACAAAAAAAAAAAAAATTTCCCCAAAGCAAAATGAACACATAGGCCAGCTAGTTCTATAAGGCAAGCATGTAACAATCCTGGCTCTATGCAACAGCTCCGTTCTGCTACTGTCCCAGCTTCTTTGCCTTTGAATCCATCAGTGGGTCAGTTAGCAAGTATACATTGAATTGTGGATCCAAGTAGTTATAGGTTGTGCTGGGTTATTCATAAGGAACTTAGTATTTTGAACCTGTAATGTAATTGGAGAAATAAACTTAATGACAACTACCACACCAAAGAAAAGCAGGTGCTAAGTTGAGCAAAATAATTTATGACATGCTATCACATGTCAAAAGAGAAGATGCTCATAGAAATCTGTGGTGGACATGCAGGGCTTACTGGAGGAGACAGGACTTGAGAGATGGGTCCTAAAGACTGGCTAGATGGGAAAGGGTAGGACACCTCAAATAGAAAGGGTAGTAGAAACAAAAACTTGGCAGTAGGGCTGAAGCAAAAACTTGGCAGTAGGGCTGCATATAGCATGCTGATAAGGAAGGGAGAAGACAGAAGGGTAAATAGATAAGGCATAACCTTGGAAATCAGGATGAAATTAGAGATAATAATAAAAAAATTTGCTGGGAAGGATTTTTGAGTGTATGAATGATATAACAGGAAGTTAGGTGTTAATGGAAAAAGGTGTGAAAAGACAAGCAAGGTAGCTATGGGTTGCTGTTTCATTGAAACTGAGGAGGACAATTAATGGTGGATGTGGAATGGGACCTACCTACCACTGCATATGTTACCTAGAAGATTACTTTCTGAGCATTTCCTACAAACTGTGTGTACGCCTGCATATGCACATGTATATTATTTCTGCAACTGGACTGCAATTTACCCAAAGATAGGAGAACTTGTCTCACATGTAGCATTCCTTGCAATATTCAGCACAGAGTTAGGCACATAAAAAACAGGCACAAATCTTTTCTAAATGTAGGAAACAGTTATGGTCCAGGTTCTGTTATATCTGATTTTTAAAACTGAGATAGTTGATCAATTCCATCTGGGCTCAAAGTCAGCATGTAGCCCAGATTCATACATTGGCTGGTTGCACATATGTCTCTATCCCATGTCCTTCCATAAAGTCCTTTAAGATAGAGGAGGCCCAATAAAACATGCTGGTAAGAAGTTTGTACTGAAGACACTGGGGTTGGGGCTCTCCTGTGAGGTGCTCTTATTCCACAATCCCTAGCTTGACACCAGAAGCCCTCCTCCCTCTCCCTGCCCTTTGTCCCGCTCACTCTGCCAAGGCACAATCGTATTGACTGTTACATGTTCCTGAAGTCAAACAATTTGTGCAGACATAGGGCCATTTTTGGCAGAGGCAGTAAGGATGGCTGGGTTAGAGATAAGTCCTATTAAAAGGCCTGTCTTGCCTCTCAATATTCCTGAGTACAGGGGGAATATTGAGGTGGGTTCTGGGAAATTCATGTAGAGAGGATATAAAAGTATTTTTAAAGAGCTCGCCACCTTCTATGGGTGACAACCTTCATTTTTCTTAGCAGAGGATCCCTACTGACTTCGTCACACTTTCGTTGGGGGATAAATGTTTTCTGTTGTTCATTGATTTCTCTAAATCGCTAAGAGGCTGCCAGTCAATGCCCCAGAAAATGTTGCCTTTGTGGCCTGTAAGAATTAAAATGTCTAGTGTCTACTTAACTATTAGGAAAGTGAGTTAAGTACTGGGGTTGTTCCTTTATTATTTAAAAAAAAAAAAAAAAAAAAGCCATTCTGCTCCATCTTCTGATTTGTGGGTTACAGAGCACACCATGCCATAACCCTCCAGAGGGAAGCCTTCTGAAGTCTTCCTTATACTTGGATAAGAATAAGTATCCCAGACTAGTTCTTCTATGGCAACAGCAGTTCTGCAGGTGGTGTCAAAGAGGCAGGCTCTCATTGTGAGAGCAATAGTCCCAGAGGGACTGATTTCTGCAAAGAAGGTTCTAGTCCCTGACACATCTGCTCTATAAACACATACCCTGCTTGGGGGCATATTAAAGGGGGGACCCAAGAGGAATTTCTTATCTCCTTGAGTTACAAGGTATATATTTTCTCTTACACAAGGGAGAGATGACTTCTCTAGTTTTCACCTTTTTTTTTTTTTTTTTTTTGGTAGAAAGAATGTCATAGTGTGGGCCTTCAAATTTATTTTTTCCCATTGGAAATATTTGAAAGTACTCTACGGTAACTACAGAGCAAAGTTAGGCATAAAAATAGATGTTGTTGGCTCTGAGCATTTAAAGAAATAGATAATAAAAGGTGGATAAAAATGTATAAACAGGTTTCACATAACAGGAATATATACATATTTCTGGCTTAAACCTAGGATCTGAGGGAAAATACCTTACTGATTCTGAGCAGAAGAGGAAAATGTTTATTAAGAAAGAAAAAGGGCCCAATCTAGTTTAAATATTGGATTATAAATGAATCTAAAAGGAGAGATGATACGTGATTCTTGGGTTCTATTTTAATATGTACTTAACATTTAGATTTTTGTAAGTGTTAGACCTTATTTGTCTAATAAAAATGATTTAAACTGCCCAAAGCAATATATAATTTTAATGCAATCCCTATTAAAACTCCACTGTCATACTTTAGAGATCTTGAAAAAATAATACTTCATTTTATATGGAATCAGAAAAAACCTAGAATAGCCAAGACATTACTCAGAAATAAGAACAAAGCAGGAGGAATCACGCAACCAGACCTCAGACTATACTATAAATCAATAGTGATCATAACAGCATGGTACTGGCACAAAAACAGAGAAGTAGATGTATGAAACAGAATAGAGAACCAAGAGATGAACCCAGCTACTTACCATTATTTGATATTCGATAAGCCAATTAAAAACATTGAGTGGGGAAAAGATTCCCTGTTTAACAAATGGTGCTGGGTGAACTTGCTGGCAACCTGCGGAAGACTGAAACTGGACCCACACCTTTCACCATTAACTAAGACTCTCACTGGATTAAAGATTTAAACTTAAGACATGAAACTATAAAAATACTAGAAGAGCGTGCAGGGAAATCCCTTGAAGAAATCGGTCTGGGCAAGTACTTTATGAGAAGGACCTCCCAGGCAATTGAAGCAGCTTCAAAAATATACTCCTGGGACCTGAACAAAGTAAAAAGCTTCTGCACAGCCAAGAACACAGTAAGTACAACAAGCAAACAGCCCTCAGAATGGGAGAAGATATTTGTAGGTTATGTCTCCAACAAAGGTTTAATAACCAGAATCCACAGAGAACTCAAACGTATAAGCAAGAAAAGAACAAGTGATCCCATCGCAGGCTGAGCAAGGGACTTGAAGAGAAACTTCTCTGAAGAAGACAGGCACATGGCCTACAGACATATGAAACAGAATAGCTGCAGCACCTTAGTTAGAACTTAAGGCCTTTACCCTAAGTGAAATAACCAAGGAACAAAAAACAAATACCACAGGTTCCCACTTCAACTTGGGAACTAAGCAATGGCTTTGCACGATCATAGTGACTTAATGCAGCAGTCCCCAACCTTTTGACGTTAGGGACTGGTTTCTTGAAAAACAATTTTTCCATGTACTGGAGCATAAGGGGGAAAGTGGTTTCTGGATGATTTGAGCACATTATGGCCCCACCTCAGATCATCAGGCATTAGATTCTCATAAGGAGTGTGTGTTGCATGACTGGAGATGCAAACGAACAGCAGCTTTGCCGTGGGTGTAAACCTGCTCCTATAATTATTAAGTCAAGAAACTGACTACACTATGTGGGATGACGTGTAGCCGAATTCTTTATTCAGGGTTTTGATTTTATACCTTTCTAGTCACGTACACACTTAATCTATTATCTGTTTGTTTCACCATTACCTCATTTTACCTGTCTGAAATTAACTTGAAAGGAAATATCCTGTTACCATAACACAATCACCTTTGCAGTAAACATCTTTTTCTAGACACTGACTAATCTCTGGGCAGGTATGTAAATAAAGACCACAAAGAAGAAAGTAGCCACAGGGGAACAGAGTTAATGGAAGAGTATCTTCAAGCGTTCACTCAGTTTGCTCAGTATCAAGTAACGACTGTGTCTTTCCTCAGGGCAGAGCACCTATAGACCTCTGACAATATGTTGTTAACATATGTCAACCCTTTGGCCTGTATATCTGAGGAAGGGTGGCATGCCCTTTGATCTCAAGCTTCACTGGGTGCACAGTTTCAGAGAATGGGCTTGTGGAATTTTTAACTCCAGGCAAGCCAACTCTGCATGTGTCCCAGGGGGGCCCAGGTCCCTTAAGTATCTGGAAAAAAAGCAAGCCATTTTAAACTCACACTGAATTTATTTTGTGTGCTTGATGTAGGATATGTTTTTTTCTAAATATTATCCTACAGTGTGCAACCTAGATCCCTCTGTGCACAGTTAACAGTAGGGTTCACGCTCCTGTGCACATCTACTGCCACTGCTGCTGGCAGGAGGTGGAGCTCAGGTTATGCCAGCAATGAGTCTTGGCCACAAATACAGATGGACCTTGCTTGCTTGCCCACCACACCTCCTGCTATGTAGCCCAGTTCCTAACAGGCCATAGACTAGTACTAGACCAGAGCCCAGGGATTGGGGACTGAAGACTTAATGGACATTAGAGACTCAGAAGAGGGAGAGAGGTATCGGATGAAAAATTACCTATTGGATACACTAATCAGGTACAGGTGTATTAAAAGCCTAGACTGTGCGATTCACCCATGTGCAACAAAACACCATTTGTACCCCCTAAATCTATTAAAACTTTTAAAAGTGACTTTTTAAAATAAACTTGTAAACTCTACTCCTCTTCCATCCCAGCACTCCTTATCATCATTCTCTATTTTTTTTTATAGCACTTATTTTCATCTAATAGTAAATATATTTTTCTCATGTATAACCTCACTTTCTAGATCCACATACTACAACTTAAGTTGCATGACAGCAGGGATTTCTTTTCTACTTTTTGACTGTGTTTATTGCTGTGATCCCACTCAGAAAAGAGCCTGACATATAGAACACGCTCAAGAAGTATTTTCTGAAATAATAAATGAAGGTATTTTTGAAAACCCAGAGTCTTATTCTTACTATGATTAAATAATCTTCAATGTGTATTTATAAAGGTTTTCTAACAGCCTATTTCCTTCATTAGAAATTGCCTAGTGGAAGAGTCTATGTTTTGGTCCTATATGTTTCAGAAAATCAAAAATATATTTCAAGCACAAAGACCAAACATCAAAACACAGCAAATATAACAGCAGCAACTGCAATTTATAATCCAGTATTCCAGTCACACATCGCTTTGATTTTACATTTCAGGAAGAGACACTAAGAAAATTCATAATATAAAATCTCATATTGCCGTTTCTATAGATTTCTTTATCAAACAGAAAAGATGCACTGCTGAGAGAATGGGGGAGCTTTATTTCTGAAACCTGTAATTGTTCACAATGGTATAATTCTTGGACTGTAAGTAAACACTGAGACAGACATCCCTTCATCCTGGTATAAGCTTTCAGTCAGTCTGATATGCTGAGAAAGTGTGGGGTTTTAAAATTAGACACATCACTTGTGAGATGCTGGACATGCCAGAGGACCTCTCCGATCCTTGATGGCCTCATTTATAAAACCAAATAGGAAATGTGCAGACTTATTATGAAATTAAAGGTAACAGATGCAAACTCTCTTGCTCAGTACTAGGTACTCAGTAAAGGTCTGTCTTGTAGCTGTGGGTAGTAAATTCTAGAATAACAAACTCTAAGGGGTGACCTATTGTGATAGGGAGTTTCCATTGTATTAGGTTTTACTGACCTTCATTTGTCATTGTCTTTAATCTGATACCAAAATGAGGGACACTGGTAAATTTTTTCCTGACCCTTTTCCAATAACATGGGAGAAATTCCATGTCAAAATGTTATCAGCAAAAGATGGCAGTGTGATATCTTTAGATATTATGCTATCCCATGGTATCACAGTAGAGTGAACACTGGTGTCACTGCTGCTGAAGTGAACATTGACCTGAGTGACTCTGGGCAATTCATTTGCATCAGTTTCTTCCATGTAGAACGGAGCTATCTCATAGAATTCTGCCTAGAACAGTGCATGGAAGGGATTAACCATGTAACTAGTTTAGTTACTAACACGCTCAAAACATTAACTTGGAAATAATTCTTTTAGTTTCAAATTTTAGATGAATTTTTATTATTCATTTATGTCATATGTACATCTCTTTCTAACTCAAAAACCAGAAAATAACCAAAACGTTGCTTACAAACATAATACATAACTCAGTCATCCTTTTAAAAATTGTTTCTGAGATCAGAGAGAACATTTACTAAAATAAATAAAAAATGTTGTACAACAATATGCATATAGCTAATAATACTTTACTATATACTTTGAAATTTGTTGAGGGTAGATTTTATGTTAAATGCTTTTATCACAATAAAAAAGTTATTAAACAAGGTAAAAATTTCACATTTTAGCTTATTCTGCATATATTTTCTATTGTTTGTAGTAAGTTGTTATAGGTTGTTTCAAAAGTTTTGTCCGTTTTAATGTCATGTGTTTTTGTAGCTCCATATCTCAATACATATTTATTCTACTGTGTCATGGTATATACTGATCGATGGAGAATTTTGTACTCTATACATTGATGCTGTTCATTTTTTCCTACTTTTAATTTTTTTTTATTCTTTTCAGCCTATTACTATATGATGTCATTAAGCGATTTTCGGCCAATTTTTCTCTACGAATTCAAGTTGAACCAAAGCGCTGCTGAAACAGCCCGAAAAATTAACCTGGCATTTGGCAATGATAGTGTTAATGAACACACTGTTCAATGTTGGTTTGCAAAATTTCGTTCCAGAAATTTTAGCCTCAAAGATGAGCCCCGAAGTGGTCGATCTAGAGTAATCCAGGACGAGGATTTGAGGACTCTGGTGGAGACTGACCCATCACAAACGGTGTGTGGGATGGCGGAAGAACTGGGTGTCAGCTCCCATGTGGTTTTTGATGGTTTAAAACATATTGGAAAGGTCAAAAAGCTCAAAAAGTGAGTGCCCCACGATTTAAATGATCGGCAGAAATTGTCACATTTCAAGGTTTGTTCTTCATTGCTTTTGCGCAACCAAAACGATCCTTTCTTAGATCGGATCATCACGTGTGATGAAAAGTGGATTCTCTATGACAATAGGAAATGTTCAGGACAGTGGTTGGACACCAATGAGCCACCCAGGCACTTCCCAAAGGCGAAACCCCACCAAAAAAAGATCATGGTTACTATATGGTGGTCAGTGGCTGGTGTGATTCACTATAACTTTCTGCAACCAGGCCAAACCATCACAGCAGAGTCCTATTGTGAGGAAATCGA
>CAUYPK010105202.1:0-19938 GCA_963574355.1 Loris lydekkerianus
ACTTACTAAATGTAGAATATAAATGTCTTAACACAATAACTAAGAAAATGCCAGGAAGGCTATGTTAACCAGTGTGATGAAAATTTGTCAAATGGTCTATAAAACCAGTTTATGGTGCCCCATGATCACATTAATGTACACAGCTGTGATTTAATAATAATTTAAAAAAATCTGGGTCACACAGCAGCTCTTCCTGGGTCTGACTCCCCTGCAACCTATGTTCTCCCGACATGCTGCTTCCTATAGTGTCAGTTAAAAGCTCAAAGCATAAAGGGAAACCGTCCAACCCCAAAGCCCTGCAGGAGAACAGAAGAGCCAGCCCTTGGCCCTGTGTCTGCTCCGTGTGTGATCTAAGGATATTTTCAAGAACGGACACCCAGGAGGGGGAACTGCCAAACACCCAGTACTGGGAAGAGACAAATCAAGAAAAACCACCTTCTATGTCTTGAACAGGCAGAGGAGAGAAGCCAGTGTCCAGAGATGCCCGTGGTCCCTGGTGCACACCTGGTTTCACAAAGGGCTGGTGGTGGCAGCTGTCGGCGCTCTTTCCTAAATTAGCTTTTCCTGCTGCCCCGACCCCGGCCTACAGGTGCACACAGTAGCTGTGCACAGACTTTGATTCTTCACTTTTAACAGTCACATACTCACATTCCATGGCTGGCAGCAAAGCACAGGACCCAACTGCAAATGTGCTTTCCATCTCCCCAGAGAGCCCTGGTACAGACTTGGGAACCTGCCTGTGGTCAAGTCCCCGTGAGATACGGAAGCACACTAGAGCCGACGGGCCAAGGGTCGCAGCCGTTTTTCTTTGGGAAGGTTGGGGCTGAAAGAGGAGATAAGTCATTAGCAGTGTCTCATGTCCCTTGGTGCCTTTTAGACCCCAGGGGACACGATCAGGGCTCATGGGCTCCGAGTTATCAGAAACAGACACTGACCATCATGAAAACGGGCTGATGAGCAGGCTGAGAGCAGGTGGCTTTATTGTGAACACCCACAGCGGTAAGTGTGGATCAGCAGATGTGTGTTCAGGCTCGGCTTCCAAAGGAGACGGGGCTACAGCCAGCTCATGGCTGGACGAGAGAGCTGCCCCTTCAGTGTCTGATGTCACATTCACAGGACCCCGGGAACAAGTGCGTCCCTGTGCAACGTGGCCGTACAAGCACTGTGACAGTGTGGGGTGAGGTGAATCTGGCTCCCCCATGTGCCAGGTTCAAGGGAGACGCCTCACACACATTGTTTCATTTTACCCTGATCCTGCCCAAGAGGTTATCAGTCCCACTTTAGAGGTGCAGAAATGAGGCTCAGAAAAGCCACACCAGACTCACATAAGCTAAGAGGCCTGGCAAACAGTGGCACAAGGGTTTATAGAATTAAGCTTCATGTCTGTCTCCACACCACCAAGATATTGCAACAAAATAGCCTGGGGTGCCTGTTTAAAAATGCAGATTTCCAGACTTTTTCCAAATCATAATATTTCCCAGTGGACCCAAAGTCTGCATCTTTGATACCTCTCAGAAGCTTCTGATAAACAGAGAAATGTAATGACACAGGCATGGTCCTACACACACACCTGGCCAGAAGAGCCCTCACGAAGGCCAGCTGGGGAGGGAGGCACAGAGGAGCTGCATGCCTGGGCGTTGTTTTTATCCGCCAGGTGCTCCTACAGGCTATCATGCTTATCAACAGTGACCTGCTGAGGGGTGTCAGCAAGCCCATTTTACAGAGGAGGAAGTTGAGGCTCAGCAAAGTTAAGTGACAGGATGAAGGTCATACATGTAACAAACATCAGGGTCAGAGCCTGAACCGGAGCTCTGTGGCTCTGCGTGCCAAGCCTGCTCCCGCCGCAGTCCTCATTTTCCCTGTTTGACAGAGGAGTAAAGTCTTGGTGTGGGGGTGGCCGTAGCGCTGGAAGGGTCCAGAGGGACTTGCTCAGTGCAAGTCAGGTAGCAGAAATCCACAGTGGGGGTGCCCAGCTCCTCCTCCAGGAGCCACGGAAGCCAAAGTCTGGACTCCCCAGATGCAATGTGGATGCAGAAGGGTGGGGCGACCCCCTCCTCCCCACACACGTACCGTGGGGAGCCCCCCTGCATGAGTCCATCCACATGGCCTGACTCACCAGGGTGCCCTGTGCAGGACGTTGTTTCCTGGAGCAAAGGGCTCTCCTTCTCTAGACAAAGTCTCTTCCTCTGTAAAAAGAGGAGGTGGAATTGGCTGTTCCCTAAGGTCCCACAGACACCAGGTGACTCCATGATGCACAGAAGCTGTATTATGCAGGTGACTCCATGATGCACAGAAGCTGTATAATGTGAGTGTTAAAAGTGAGTCACGCAATTCACTAACAGGGCAGGGGCTGGTCGGAGCCGTACCAGACTGGACATAGAGCTGGCGTTCGTTGTTGTTTTTCTGAGACAGAGTCTCGTTCTCTTGCCCGGGATGGAGTGCAGGGACACCATCATAGCTCCCTGCAACTCCAAAGTCCTGGGCTCAAATGGTCCTCCCAGCTGGAGCTCAAGTTTTAGCTGCTGCTAATGCTGGCATCCACAGAACAAAAGCATTCAAACCCCACCCTGGCCCCTGTTGTCAACTTCTGCCCCAGAAGCCCTGGGGAGGGCCATCATCTCACAACCTGGCCAGCTGCAAGTTTCTTCTTTCCTCTTTACTTGCACTTGGCATTAATCTCAAGTGACCACCTGCTGACCGACCCCTCTGCAGTTGCCCTTGCTCACCTTCAAACACATGCATCTTGTCTATAGCTCCTAGACGGCCAGGGGTTGAGTTAAAGGACCCTGCACGCACCATGGCAGCCCAGAGCTGTACTCAGAGCAGCAGTAGAAGGAGGCTAGTATTCTGCTACTAAAAACGAATAGTGACTAAAGTCGTCTAACACCTGAATACCCCCGACTAGCAGCTGTTATTCTAAATGCTTCTCAACCCTATGAGGTTCCTGCCCTAACTGTCTTGTGTGCTGCAGATGTGGGGACAGATACAGAGGCCACGTGCTTGGTGAGGCCACGCAGGTCATCAAGGGTCCACAACCACCTGCTCACTCACAATGCCTGCAGAGTAGCTGGGCTGTGAGGCTCTGGCGTCACAGACTCCAACACCAAACGTTTACCGGGTGTCTCTTTAGTTAAGCTGTGTGACTTTCCGTGCCTATGCCTTCACCTGTGAAATGGGATGGTACCATCTATCTAGGGGGCTTTCTGAAGAGCCTGGTGCTGCCCCACCTGCTTATTTACTCCTGTGCTGTTGAGCTTCCACTGCATGCAGGCCTGTGACAGGTGGCAGGAAGACAGAATAAGAACACGGGACCCCTGCCCTCCAGCTGCTCGCAGACTCCCGACCACAAAGCACAGAGTGTATTAAGACCCCGTAAGGACGAGCCTTTTCCTTACTTGGTGATGCTTTGTGCCTGAGGGTGGGAAAGCTGACTGGCATTTGTAAGGAGGAATTGAGGCCCAGGCAGTAGATGGGGAAGAGCCTCAGGCCGGGGCTTCCATTCTGTGAAAGAGTCAACTACACTGGGATAGAGAACTGGGTATAAGAGGATGGGGAGAGAACTGGATTTCTTGGAACAAGTCCCTTTTTATAGATTTGAGCTTGGAAATATGCAAATATGCTACATAATTGCAAACAAATTTTAAAGCCAGCCCCCAAAGTGAAAACAAACAAACCTACCTAAGTATCAAATTGCTGATGTAACTACACAGAGAGAAACAATGTCAAGTAACTTTAAGATGTAAAGTAACTGTCTTAAAGTAAAAGTGTCTCTTCCCCTAAAAACCAAAGACCAAAACCTGCCTTGCCCTCCTCTGCTGGTGGCACAGTACTGTTGTGCTGTGACTGTCCACAATGGCATAACGCAGATAAGTAATCACATTGCTGTAACTGAGAAACTGAGCTTTTGGCACCAGAGAAAGCAGCAGCATTATGAATTCATAATCTATTGTATCTTTTTAAAAATTTCTTTCTAGCTCTGTTTACTGAAAAGCCCTCAGACCAACTCAGGTGTGAGCACCCCTCACACCAAAGCAGCAGTTTTGAACCACTGTTTCCTCCTAAAGGAACTAGGCCCTTTGAAAAAGTGGCCAACCCTTAAGATTGAGGCAGAAAATGTACAAGATGAGTCTGGGACACCTTGTGATGCCAGAAGGCAAGGTCAGAGCCTAGCGGTGCGTCAAAAAGAGCAAGGAGCCAACTTAAGAGGCTCCCACTGGCTGAAGGTGGGTCTGTTCCTGGTCCATTCTGGATAAAATCCAAAGGTAACACAGACACCTTTTTCTGAAAGACTGGGAGTGGGGTCTGAGGAAAGGGTGACGGCTGATGCCCAGGTGCACCGCCCCATCACAGACAGAATGGACCATCCAGTGTGGGAGGGAGAAGACAGCTGTCCCCAGTGTCTGAGGGAAGTCGGTCCCAGGACCCCCCAATACCAAGTTCCTCACATAAATGACGTGTTTGAATATGAGCTGTGCACACCCTCCTGTGTACTTTAAATTCTCTTTAGATCACACGTAATATGCAGTACAGTGTAATGCTGTGTAAACCGTGGCTGTACTGGACTATTTTTTATTTGTATTTTTATTGTTGTTTTTATTGTTATTCTCTACTGTTTGAGGGTTTCTTCCCCAAATATTCTCAATCCCCAAATTGGTTGGTTGAATCTGCAGATGTGGCTATGGAGGGATGACTGTAACATAAATACATGGTTAAAATATGATTTAATAATAATAAAAGGAAAATGGAAAGAAACTTCATTAGTCACCTTTGCAGAAGGTGAGGGAATCCCCTTTTTTTATTTTTGAAAGCTGGCAAATAAAAAGAATGAAGCCCTTTTCCTCCCTTTGCTATATGAACTGTGCCAAGACAACCAAGTGTCTATTGAGGATGAGTTTTTCCTCAGAGAAGCATCCCAGCTCCAAGACAGAGTATGAGTGACAGAGTTCGTCGCTTGCAATCTCCCCAAAATCATGGAACTAGGCAAGGATCACAAAAGCAGAAACGAGCACACACCACACATCCCCAGCAGAGACACAAAACACAACCCATGAAGAAAGAAACATGGGTCTAAATCTGAAGAAGCCTCCACACCTCACACCAGGAACACAGGGGACACAGAACGGGCTGACCACCACGTGTGTACAGTCCAGACTCCGGGAAAGTACTGTACAAATCAATCTGTTTTTAAAAAGAAAAAGATCATAAAGGAATGGAAAAGAGAAAGCTTTAAAACAAACCAACTTCACTGTATGAACATTATTTGGCTCCTGGTTCAAACAAACTGTAAAAAGGCAAAACTCAAACTCCCACTCGTGAGAATTAGCAAACTGCGAGCTGGGGTAGTGAGGAACGTAGCATGAAGGACGGTGCCCGTTTTAGATGGGCTGAGCACAGCGTGACAATACTTTGTAAAGGAAACCCTTGTGTTTTAGGGGCACGGTCACCACTTAGGGACACGACATTATTGCTGGGCTCGGCTTCTACGAATCTGGAGGGCAGGGGAAGGTAGAAGCACTGAGAGCGCTGAGCCCTGCTGAGGCTGAGTTAATGGGACAGGGTTTGACCTTCCACTTGTGCTGTGTCCTCTTCCTACTGTTAGGTGTATTCGGATTTAGAAAGCTACACACGTTTATATCCGTAGTACTGTAAACAGGATGTCAAGCATATATAATGCATTTTGACACACACGCAGAATGAAGTTGACCTTCTCTCTCTACCTGTGGTCTACCAACCTCGTCTCAGCCACAATCCACTCTCCCCGCAACTATCACAGTGGACTCTGCCTGGTCTCTCTGCCTCTACTCTTGCCCCCCTCAGGTCTGCTTCATAGAGAGAAACAAATGTGTTCCTGTAAGAAATAAGGCAAATGGGCAGCTTCTGTGGCTCAGTGAGTAGGGCACTGGCCCCATATACCGAGGGTGGTGGGTTCAAACCCGGCCCCATCCAAACTGCAACAAAAAAATAGCCAGTCATTGTGGCGGGTGCTGTGGTCCCAGCTACTCGGGAGGCTGAGGCAAGAGAATTGCCTAAGCCCAAGAGGTGGAGGTTGCTGTGAGCTGTGATGCCACAGCACTCTACGGAGGGTGACAAAGTGAGACTCTGTGTCTAAAAAAAATAATAATAATAGTAAGGCAAATGTTTCTCCAATGGTTTTCCACCTCCTTAGTGAAAATTAAACTTCTGACTGTGGCCTGCGCTGTAGGAGCTGGCTGGGTACTCCGGTCTGGCTCCGGCCTCTTCCGGTCTCTGCCGCAGCCACCACTCCCCTGTCCAACCTGTGCTTATCCCAGGGCCTCCGCTTGCTCCACAGTCCCTGGGAGAGCCTCAGAGCTTTCCCCTTACCTCCTCACATCTCTGCTTAAATTCTTCTTTTTCAGAGAGGCTTTCCAGATCACCCTGTATGTGTATGAACGTTACTTGGAACCTGGTTCAAATAATGTTCAAATAATTCCACAGAGTACTCCATTTTTTTCATGGCCCTTTTTATCCTGAGTTTTTCATAAAATGACAGGCATAGTTTGATTTGGTTCCTGTTATTTCACACCCTAGCTCAATAAACATCATTAACGTTGACCTTAAATTGTGAATTATAAACTGGTCGGCAACGCCGTGGGCACTGTTGAGCACAGGTGGTCTGCAGGGAACGCTCCTAAACCCGTTCACACCCCCTGGATTCTATCTGGTAGGTGACGGGAAATCTCAAGTTATACCTAATAGGCCTTCAAATTTTAGTTATATTCTTTCTGACCCCAACCATTATTACATCAAGAAAAATACATACTTTCTTGATATTTATATGGCACATACATTAAAAGGTTTATCACTTTCTAATTAAAGAAGCTGAACCACTGTAATTCTGGCTGACCAGTTAAAACAGCTGTTTCCTTCTGCGTTAGAATAAAAAGAGCCCGTTCAACGAACTACGGATATAAACGCATGAATGACATGTTTCCTCACAAGGCTCTTTGAATAAAAAAGCCAACAAACATCACTAACTCTGGTGAGGAGCCATTATTAAGACAGAATCTGATGAGTAACTGAAAAATCTCTCTGGTCCACCGGCCACATAAGACCCAAAGGGAACAATGACTTTACAGCATGGGGAACTAAAGGGTGAGAATGTCTGATAGGAAGAAATGTGAGTCGCCTGGTTTCTTTCCCCTGTTCCCACAGCAAAATCCAAACCCAACCTGCTTGTCTGCACACCTGCTACTGCTAGTCGCTTGCTCAGTTCAGGCCAGTTCCCCCTGCAGCCTCCTAGCTGTCCAGCTACCTGACTCGCCGGCCACCAGGGAGTGGAATTTCCTTAAATGTAAATTTAATACTCTCTCCCTTCCTTGCAAATTTTTGGGGGCACAGTGACAGTTTGCAGAGCCTTTATTGTCCCCAGAGCTGCTGTCCTCCCCGGGGGCACCCCTGTGCCCCTCCCTTATCCACCCTCCAGCTCTGCACTCCAAGCCCCGGGAACCTCTTGCACTTCCTCCCAGAACGCTGCACACATTTTCCTCACGGTCCCCTGCATCTCAGGGGCATTTCTGCTGTCTCCTCTCTGGCAACAACTCTGCATGCTGCCTGTGTCACACTCAGGGCTTTATCCCAAGAAAAGCTGCCCTGTAAGAGCTCGGGCTACGCACCACCTCGCCAGGCTGTCAAGCTCAGGGCTTTGTGGCCTCTGTCCTCCTAGTCCTTCTGTCCAACACGGTTGCACTGACCCTGGCAGTTTGCATGTCTGCCTAGAAACTTCTGTAAGGATAATCTCGTCCAGGCATCTTTCTTTTCTTTCTGCATTTTCTTTCTTGTTCTGTTGTTTTCTTGAGTTTTAAAAATTCTGATTTTTTTTTTTAATTTCAGGTTATGTGAAGGTACAATGTTTTCTTGTATTTTTGAGACAAGGTCTCACCTGTCACCAAGACTAGGTGAGATGCCATGACATCATCCTAGCTCTCTGCAACCTTAAACTCCTGGGCTCAAGTGATCCTCCCATCCCACCCTTGTCAGTAGTCAGGACTACAGGCATGGGGCATGAAGCCCAGCTAATTTTTGTATTTTTTGTAGAGACAAGATCTCACTCTGTTGCTCAGGCTGGTCTCTAACTCTTGGCCTCAAGCGATTCTCCTGCCATGACTTCCCACGGGTCTGGGGCCCCAGGCATGAGCGACCATGCCCAGACCCTTCTTCTTCTTTTGACATAGTTTGTTATCACCCTCTACAAAGAAGGGATGGTTACATTAACCTAGCAAGATTGCCACCTTTCCTCAATTATCTGTCTAAGAGACTCAAAATACATCTTCAGTGGAACTTCTTACAATGAATGAGTCAGATACAGATATAGCAGAAGTCTTGGTTAGTTTGCAAAATAATTTTATTTACTTATGTTTATATCTATGCTTTCTACTTAAAGAAGTTATACAAACAACTTCTTTCTACTTAAAGAAGTTACACAAACAACCTACAAATCCTTAATAATGATTTTCAAAACTGTGCCTTCAACATACATCAAACACAAGGGAATATTAAAGACTGAAGTTTCAAAAAGAAATCAAATTGTCACAAGGAACTCTGGGCCAAGGGATGTTTTATTATAGAAAGCACAATTACAGTTATGATGAAACAGAATTTGCAGTTATTTCCTTAAATGTTTAAAACAATAACCACAGAAGAAAAAACCCAAAGTCATATTGTTCTCAAGATGGCGCTAATGCTTTTTTAAGATTTTAAAGCTTCTGTTTTCAGGAGTTTGGACTATTTGAATGATAATATATGGGTGGAGTTCTGACTCTGTCACCTACTTGCTATGTTGTGACCTTGGACAAGTCACTTAATTCCTTTGAACCTCAGTCTCGTAAGCCATATAAGGAAGATAATTGCATCCAGCTCAGAAGGCAGTGGTAAAAATGAAATAAAACAGTGTCGTGGAGGTACTTTATAAACTAAAAATAAAGTATTGAGGGTTTCTATTCATGATGAGGGCCAAAAAGCTATGCAATTGGAAGAGAAAGCTCTTTCCAGAGCCTTGCTTCTCCACCCAAGAGTCCATTTGTTCCACCACACTGTTATTTTTATTGTTCCTGGAAGCACATCTGAAGGCTCTCTGCTGAGCCCGGCAGTGAACAAGTCCAGAATGTAACATTCAATCCACACAATTAATTTTGGGGACTGCATTCTTTTTG
The DNA here is from genome assembly GCA_963574355.1 of Loris lydekkerianus. Classification (NCBI taxonomy): domain Eukaryota; kingdom Metazoa; phylum Chordata; class Mammalia; order Primates; family Lorisidae; genus Loris; species Loris lydekkerianus. The sequence goes on from CAUYPK010105202.1 coordinate 9,171, forward strand.
TTTGCTTTTTTTAAAGAACCTCTTGGCATGTTAAAATCCTCAGTGGGAACAGATGCATTAACATTGGATGAGGAAGCCACGTGCCCAGCCTGCTTGACTGGCAGGCTGCGGGCCTCGGTCGCACACGTGTGAGGCTCCACCCACACCGTAGGACCACTACCATCACCTCAGAGTACCGTGCCCCCTCCCACAGAGCATCCTTCCAGCACCCTCCAATTTTTCTGTAAGTACCAATTGCAATTCTGATCTAATCATCTAATTTCTAAACTTTTAAGTGCCTGAATGGATTTTAAGAGGAAAAGACAGTCTAAATACTTTTATAAACCATGCTAGTATCAAAAATATCACTGCTTTCTTATGTTCACACTCCTGGAAGACCATGAGAGAATTCTAAAAGGAAAATTGTCAATTTTACTACTGCCACAAAGGTAGTAGCATCATCATAGCTCACTGCAACCTTCAACGTCCGGGCTCAAGCAATTCTCCCCGCCAACCTCCTGAGCAGTTGGGACTACAGACATCTGTCACAAAAGGGTTTTCCAAAAGGATTTTAATGAAGCTACAGAGAATAATACTCCATCAAGGATGTCGATCATGCTTCTAAGCACACGTCAGCAGAATCTGTTTGACAAGCATGAAGGAATGTGCTGCTGGCATCACTGAGGCCTGTCCAGAAACAGCCACCAGTTCGGGCTTCAAACAAATTCTAAAATGCATAAGGCCCCAGAGTGAGAGGAGTTTATTTCTCACTTCTTTTCTATTTCCCCACTCAGGGTATTTGCTTGTGCTGTTCCTTTCACCCAAAACTTCTGACTCTTTGCATAATTCACTTCTTCTCCACCTCTAGGAGATCCATCCAGAAAGGAGCCCATCACTCAATCTACCAAATGCTTGTTACTCTGAAATTCCCAGGTTTCCAGGGCCCTCCCTCTGGTTTATAAATCCTGACTTGGGGGCTGGAAATACAGACACATCCTCCTAATTGAGTGGCCCTTTGTGAACAGCTGTGTGCATAACCCACCCATCACACTGAAGAGAAAAAAACAAAAACACTAAATTTAATAAAGCAAGGCTATCAAAACATAAGAGCCAGGAAAGGTCTGTGGTCAGTCAGAGCCCACCACATCCAGGCAGGTGCAGCAAGGCGGCAAACTCGGGCCTGAAACCAGCCCCATGCTGCTGAGGGGCTCCAGAGCATGAGGAAGTGGAAGTCCAGGCCTCCAAAGTGATGGACACGCCTGCAGCTAACTCAGGTCTCCCTCTCGGTATCAGACTGGCATGGAGCCCACCCGACACTGCCACTGGTGGAACTTTCTGGGACTGCTCCCTGCCTCGGCTTCCCCATGCAAAGGAAAACAAGGCACCAAGCACCACTGGCAGCAAAAAGGGCAGGGACAGCAGCCTCTGCCCCACTGGTCAGCAAGGCTCCCACTCAGCAGGCAAGCTGTGAGCCCATCCCTGCAACAAGAGGCCCATGGCCTGTTAAAACAACGTGCTGCTCAAGTTATAGTGACAATTATAAGGTACCATTTAAGGGAGACAAGAGGGCTTGATAGAGTGCTAACAGGCAGCAGAGTGGGGCGCAGGGACCTCAGGAGGACAGCGGCTTGTTACATACTCACAGTGCAGCCAGGAAGCTGTGTCATCGCGCTGAAGATTGGGCATGTAAATTGCAATTAACAATAGTCCCTATCCCCCGTGATTCCTCTGAGAATTAAAAAAGATGATGCGTGTTGAAGTGTTTTACACATGTCTGGCCAATAAATAGTAAGTCCAAATTAATGAGAGGTAGTTTTACCATTGTGACTTCCTCAGCAGAGGCTCTGAATTTCAGTCTTTCACAGAATCCTGAGAATTTCTGGGAGGTCCTGCTCTGCCATTTTTCCTAGAAATAAAACTTCACGAGCCTGGGAAGTTGCAGCTAGAGAGTCCTGACCAGGCCTGTTTTCTGGAGCTGGAACAGAGAAGGGGGTGGTAGAAGCTGCTACTTGTCAGGTACAATCTACTCTCATCTTCTTCCTCTAAGGAATAGTTTGCTCTCAGAAAAAAAGCCCTTCAGCCAGGTATAACCATGTGATTAAATTCCAACCACTGGATGTGGGTGGAGGTGAGAACACAACTTCCAGACTATTTTTCAAAGAGAAGAGAGACCCTTCCCCTTCACTATCACATTGATGTGCGGTCAGCCCTGGGACAAGGTGGAAAAGAAAGAACAACACCCCAGGGTAGACAGCAGCACAGCAGGAGGGGCTCAGGACCAGCCCACAGAGCAGCACGTCCACTCCAGAGACACTTTCATCATACAGGCGAGAAATACGCTTCCATCTGTTTAAGGTCCAGTTACCATGGTCTTCGTGACATGCGGCCAAGCCTCCAGCCTCATGAATATTGTAAACAGTGTAGATGAGGGGAGAGGTGGGCAGAGCATGGCAGAGGGTCACATCATGTCCCTGGTACAGAGGGAGGCCTCTTAATTATTTGCAGAATTACACATCCTCCATCTGACTCCAGGCGCTCAGTCCAAACTTGGAACATTGAGGCCAGCGGAGGGTTCCCACAAGGAGAATGAGCAGGGCAATCAAAGGTCAAGAAAACCCACCTCACAGGAAAGACCGGAGGAGCCAGAGGAGCCAGGTGAGCAGGAGACATGGTCGGGTTTCAGTAACCCAAGGTGGTAAGCTGAACACTTCACACTCAGGTTCCCTCATTGGTGAAATAAACAGGTAAAGCCAGAACAGTCCCTTCTAGCTATTCCAGGAGGGATCTACAGATTCAGAAAAATTTATGTGGCATTGAAGGGCAAAACTATCGACCACCTAGATGGTGAGACCACTTCCCTGAGAGAGTGATGCAGAGATTGCTGCTGACTTGAAAGACAACTTCCCACAGTCCAGACCTGCCTCCCTGGGCGCCCTGGCTTAGGGTTAGGGTTAGGGTTACGGTTGGGTTAGGGTTAGGGTTCGGCGGGGCCGGCCTGGAGGAAGGGCTAAGTCTCGGAAGAACCTGGGGCTAAAACGGCTTCCTGGAGACTCGGCTCCTTCTTACAGAATGGTCAAGAAATTGGGCTTGAAAGTGGACAGTCCTGGGTCTGAAACTGTTTATCAGACTACATCATCCTAAAAAGTTCCTCACCTTGGTTTCCACGTTTTAAAAACAAGGATAGTAAAACGTGACTTGAAGTTTATTTTATTAAAAGAGATAGTAGCACAACACAGGCTCCCAGCGGCTCACAGCACTCATCACAATCAGATTGCTTTGTAAATGGAGGAAGAGAAAAATGAGTGGGAATCAGAAGATAAGAGGGTAGAGGGCTGGAATTTGTGGACTGGGAGAGTAAGTTGCACAGCCCACATAAACCAGGGCTTGCCACAGAAAGGTGTTAAGTGCAGATGGGATCAGAAGCCACTCACAGGGTGGGCGAGAAGGCATCTGGCGGCTCGGGCCACTGCAGGGTCATGACACGGGGAAAGGACTCTCAGCCAACCTCGCTCACCCGTCCAATATTTACTATTGTGAGCAATTACAAAATAAGAAAAGTGCCTCGATGAGGAGAATTCAGAGTATAATCCAGGCCCAGGGATGAGCCACCTGACCTAGACTTGGGCTGTCAGATGAAGGTTTCCAAATGACAGTGAGCTTGAGAACTGCAGGACTGAGGCGAAGGCATGTGGGGGCGAACGGTGGGGCACAAGCTCAGGCTGATGATGTGTTTGGAGGAGGGTGGAGAATCATAAAACCTCTCCCACTTTCTCTCTAAAGTTCCCATGTTCTGACCGACCACTAAGACTGTTAAGTCCTGGCCAGGCACGGTGGCTCACACCTGTTGTCCCAGCACTCTGGGAACTGAGGCAGGAGGATCCCCTGAGCTCAGAAATTTGAGACCAGCTTGGGCAAGAGTGAGACCCCGTCTCGTCTAAAAAATAGAAAAACTATCCAGGTGTTGTGGGGCACCTGTAATCCAGCTACTTGTAGTTCACTGCAGCCTCCAGGTCCTGAACTCAGGTGATCCTCCTGCCTCAGCCTCCTGTAGAGAGGAGGTCTTGCTCTGTTACCCCGGCTGGTCTTAAGCTCCTGGCCTGAAGCAAGAGGATCACATGAGCCCAAGAGTTTAAGGTTGCTGTGAGCTATGACGCTACAGCACTCTAGCCTGGACAACCAAGCGAGACCCTCTGTCTCAACAACAACAACAAAAAGAAGACTGCTAAGTCCTTAACAACTCTAAGATTCTACAACTATCACTTCAGATAAAAAAGCAAAGTAAAGTAAATGCCCTACCCACTGGGGTTAAGTATTAGATACTCTTTGAAAAATAATGATGTGTGCACATGACTCGGAAGGGCATCACAAGGGCTCTGCATGGCTGTGGAGTTGTTCAGTGGCTTGTCTTTGGTGGAGGATTCAGGAACCCACATGAGATAAAACAGTATAGAATTTAACACACACACATGTGCACATTTCCCTAGTACAAAAAACTAGGGGAGTCTGAGGTGGTGTAAATCAATGTCAATATCCTGGCTATGATATTACTCTACAGTTTTGCAAAATATTACCACTGGGAGAAATGGGAAAAGTTTACAGGTATCTCTCTGAATTATTTCTCACAACTGTGCATGAATCTATAACTATGTTAATAGAAATTTCAGTTACAAAAGTAACTACAGAAAAAAATACATTACATGCTGGATGTCGTGGCTCAAACCTATAATCCTAGCACTTTGAGAGGCTGAGATGGGAGGATGCCTTCAGGCGAGGAGCTCAAGACCAGCCCGGGTAACAAAGCAAGACCTCCTCGCCATATACGAGGCTGAGGCAGGAAGATCACCTGAGTCCATGAACTGGAGGCTGCGGTGAGCTATGATTGCAATGCTGCATTCAAGCCCAGAAAACAGAGCAAGACCCTGCCTCAAAAAAAGGAATATAGTTAAATGAAATTATAGCTATGAATTATAAATTCATTGGTAAAATTTTAAGAAAATACATTGAAAATGTTAAATTACTAGCACTCTATTACCCAAGTATTCTTTTGTAGTATTTTGATAGTTCTTTCAGATGAGTATATAACTTTACAGTGATTTTCCTATATATATGTGTGTGTGTGTATGTGTTTGTGTGTGTGTGTGTGTCTATGTTTAATTTAATGTATATAGTTTGTTTTATTTATTCCACTAATTTTATTTTGAAGATCTTCTCATCATATTAAAAATTCCTTGAACAATTACTTTTTGATGGCTATATGATAACACCGTAGAGACACATCTTAATTTTCTGAACCAATCCCCTATTGGAGACGTTTTTTACTATTTCAAAACTGTTTCTATTATAAATAATCCTGCAACATTGCTGAGAAGGAGAAGAGCAGGTCCTCAAACAGGAAAGGTCGGGTCAGAACAGGTCTCAGAGGTCCCCAAGCCAACAACCCAACACAGACACACTCCCACATGCAGACACGTCACAGCCATAGAAACCATGTGTTTGCTTTCACGTTAAGTCAGGACAACACACGCTTCAAAAGTCCTCTGTTTAAAATAGAATAGAAAGGCAGGGGCTTATGGGCTTGCCCTCAGTCAGGTTTGCCTCTACAGAGTCAGGTAGGAACAGCACAGATGAGGGAAAATTAAGGCTCAACACGACAGGTACCATTCACATTCCAGTCTCCAAGACTTTGCGGAAGCAAGTTAGCTGTTTTAATTTTGTTCTTCATCAACAAACACACCTCCTCCTGGCTGGGCCAGCAATGAATATCATCTGAGTGAGTGAGTGAATGTGTCACCTGGCTGCTCACTGCTACTCACCCACAGTTCTCCAAGCTTCTTGTTTGGAACAGATAAGCCCTTGAATGCTTTTCCCTCCATCCTTTTATCATTCTGCTTCTTTCTTTGAACATACTCTTTCCAACTTTATCTGAAATATTCAAATCCCACCCATCCTGCCAGAGCAACCTCCAGCACCACCTGACTAAGGTCCATCCCTGCCTCCTGCCCCCCAGCAGAGCACCCCACCTGCCTGGCACAGGGGTGTGGGAGTCACTCCTGTATGTGCCTTAGCCTCCCTTTAACTAATTTTCCCTTGAACATGTATTACCAACACAATGAAAAGTAATTAAAGTTCATTTCCAGTAACAAAAATAATGCACAGACATTTAATGTCAATCTCAAGCAAACTGCAGTCATCATTCCCCACCTATAAGACTAACAAAGATTAAAAAGTTTGATAATACTCAGCTTTGACAAAGACGGGAGAAAACAGCCTCACATACTGTTAGAAATTTAAGTTGGTCTGAGTCCTTAGCAACATTGTTGGGATCCAGCACATGTGAACTGCTTACGTTCTTTCTCTTAGTAAGTCACTTCTAAGAATTTTCCTCACAGGTATACCACATACACAATATGCAAGAAAATATATTCAAAGATACTTGCTGTCTATCAACAGAGGAAGTGGGACAGTAAAATTCAAGTACATCTTTAGTGCTAATGTAGAAAGTTATCCAAGACATGTCGTTAAATTAAAAATAAAGAAGTTTGTGCTTATCCAAGTTTAAGTTCTATGGCAGCAGGCATAGAGGGCTCCAGGACATGCATGTGTCATCCGTGAGAGGATTGTGTGCCTCTGTGGAGTGCAGGCTTCTGCGAGTGTCTCTGTGGTTGTAGATAAGCTTGGACATGCAAAAGCACTTTTGCAAGTATATTCAAGGAACTATTAATATTAGTTATATCTGGAGAAATTGGAAGAAAGGAAATGCATTTATATTTTCATTTTTATACCACTCTCTGGATTGTTTTAAATTTTCTTTTCATGAACATGCATTACTGCTATAAACTAAAATTGGTTGGAAGAGGTTGGTTTTTAGGAGCCAAGCAGCCTGGCTCCTCACACAATGGCTTGAAAACAAAGGAAGACAAGCAATAGAGCTGTCTTCTGTTATAACTGCAAATGTTCACAAGGTCAGGTGGCGCGTGAGAGTTCCAGCCTCTGTGTGCCAGTAAGAGGCATAATGGAGACAGTTCTCTCCTGGCACATTCAGAGACAAAGCCAGGCTCCTAACCCCTGTTAGGAGATTTTAATGGCTGAATTTTAAGAACAATAATTATAGTAAAATACTATCATATCTTTAGAGCAACCCAAACCAATTTCTCTTGCAGTTAAAACCCAATTTTTCCTATTCTATCCCCAGCTTGTCTTTTCCTAAAGTAGCTGATAGCCCTTGTCTATTGGGTGCCCAAGATCTCAACTTTGCTCCTTTGCAAATCTCTGTCACGTCCCAATAAGTCAAAAGACCCGGGTCTTCTGCCAGCTTGGCTGTGTCTACACATGCTGAGCCTAACACAGCTTCTGTCTGACATATTCTGTTACCGCACCCACTTCACAGGTCATGGTAAGAGCCACACAGCAGACTAGGAGAAGGCTCGTCACTGGTGGGAGATGTTGAAGATGGGGGGGCTGTCACAGGTGGGAAATCTCCATACACACCTTCCTCTTAATTTTGCTATGAACCTGAAACTGTTGTTTAAAAAAAAAAAGTCTTTAAAAATTAATTAAAAAAAAAAAAAAAAAGGCTGACCCTGAATGTTGGACGGTACCATTGCTGACCTCGTCTATGGTATATTAAATCCTGTCTGCAGCCTGGATTGCTCTGAGGCCACATCAAATTCTTCCGGCCGACATGGTCTCTTAAAACACAATGTGGGCTTCATTTGTGGTCATCGCCCCAAGCCCACTGTCAGTTCCCTCCGCTCCACATGCCTTTCTGCAGAGCTGAACCCCCCACCCCCACCCCCAAGGTCTCTGTCTACTGTACCTAGGACTCGAAATCCTGACAACCAACAGTCAGCATTTTTTTTTCTGCTTCTGTTGTCAGGTACCAGCCCAAATGTCTGACCTCACAAGGGCTTCTCCTGACCTCCCTCTGCAAGGGTGGCCCCACCACCTGAGCCATCTCTGCTTGCTCCAGCCCTCGACAAGCACAGACCATTTACCTGGGCTCACTGGCTTGTGCACTAAAGCTTCAGCCCCAAGGCACCACGGCCTTATCTGCCTCATCCTACACGGCATCCCGTGGCCAGGATGATGCCAGCACACAGCGGGCAGCAGGACACATGTATGAAACAGGAGGAGTGAAGAGTTCCTACGCAAAGGCTTCCAAGGACACTCTCATGTTTTACCTCACCAACAAAGCAGGCAGGGTCAGTATGGTTTTTCTCATTTGAATGCCTTGCCCAAGGTCACAGCTAGTAAATGACAAAGCCAGAGCATATATTTGGAGTCCCTGACTCACAATTCCCTAGTACCCACACTGCTCAACAGCATCCGCAAATTCAAATGATTTTGAATTTGTGGGATAGTTGAAAATAGAACAATTTATCTATTAAACAATTTTGAATTTGTGGGATAGTTGAAAATAGAACAATTTATCTAGGCTTCAGCAATCAGGGAGGGGAGCGAAAGATCTGCCTCCTTGCAGAGGTTAAGGCAGGAGAGACAGGGAGGAAAAACATGGGGAGCTATTATCTTGCACTCCCTCGGTGCAGCTCAGTAAATAAAATTTGTTCCTTCATCTAAATGAGATGCAGCTGCCTCTGGGACAGAGCCTTATGAAACCTCCCCTCTCCACGTCAGTGTGGAAGGAACACTTTGCTAATTGAAGCAGTGAGTAAAATTTTAGGTAAGCCAGATGCAATCACCCAAATTGGAAAGTGACACCAGTATTCACACCTAGAGAGCTGCACCCAGCAGGCTGAGAGCGGAGCCAGGTGCATGAGCCCCAGACCACAGTCCTACCCATACCTTGCTACAGCATGGGCCTCCCAGCCCCAAACATGCTGAGTTGCCGAGTGGGGAGAAGACCCAGACCAGAACAGGAAGCAGGAAAGAGAAGGGGGGCGGGGCAGAAGAACAGCAGAGCCCAAGGAGGCTGAAGATGGGGGGTGGGGGGAAGGACCCAGGAAGAGAAGCGAGGGCAGGAACACTGCAGAGGGAGGCCCTGGAGGGAGAAGGAGAGGTAGGGGGAGCTGCCAGCTGCTGTCCTGCGGAGATTTCTGCTGCAGTGCTCCAGTGGCCAAATGCTGGTATAAGACAGTCCTTGGGAATTTCTGAGGTCAGGGTTTTTTTCTCAGTGCTCTGTTTCCATAGAGACCAAGAATTTCTGCTTTTGATAATCATCTTGCAAGAGTCTCAGGTGTTTGATCTTTCTTGCAGTGCCTCCATCACCAAATAGCCACAGCTAAGTCTTGCCTGGTAGGAATGGGCAGAGGGTGGGCAGCCACCCTACACCATCTTGGCTTCCAGCCTGGACTCCGTCCAGTGCCACAGGGCTTCAGTTCTAGTATATCTGAAAGTGACACCAGTCTTACCAGAGTAAGTCTCATGACCTTACTCCTGCCCCAGGCAAACGCAGGGCCTGCCCTCCATCCTCCCCTCACCCATAGCACTCCCCTCAAGGAGTCTGCACAGCCCAGTGGGCAGCCTCCCCCGGAGCTGACAGCCTGCTCAGCCACCACAAGGGTGTTCCTGGTGAGCTTCCAGCCTAGAAAACTGGCTGGTCACATTCCTATCTTTGGCTGAGACCGGAAATACTCCCTTCTCTCCCCAGGCTTCCCCCACCTCCCACCTCATCTGTCATTCACCTGCATGAGGGGCATCCCTGGCTCTCCCTGTTTCCCCTAGTCCTACTCAGGCCGTTGACTACACCCGACTGTCCTCCTCGCCCTCCAGGTGAAAGGCCTCTTCCCACCCTTCCCTTCCTGCTAAGGCAGGCAGTCCTGTGGTCCAGGAACCTCTGGTACTGTGATGCCCTAACTCCATCTTGCTAAGGACTTCGCTAAGGACTTTCAACACTCCCCCTTTAAAACAGGAAGCTCAGCTGAAAGAGTTTAGTAGTAACTGCAAAATCCTGTGAAACCCTGCTCCCCTTTGTAAGCACTCCTCTTACCAGGTGTTGGCTCTTATAAAATGTGACTATGGTAAAGACTCCCCCTCTCCTACTGAAAGCCCCTTATAAAAGGTTTCTAGGGGTCAAAAGACTTTGAGGTATAAGCCTGCTCTCCACCTGGCTGATGAATAAAGGACCTTGCTTATTTTGGACTCAGTGTGCTGGTATTTCTCTATTCCACTCACTTCAGGTATAACAGTGCAGCCAGGACACAGAGTGGGACTACAGGTCCACCTTTCACATAGCTGTGGGTCCCCGTGGGACTCACATGCTGCCCCCGTCTCTGGGGTGCAGTCTAACTTGGGACCCTGGCTCTTTTACTTCATGGGCCCATTCCTATATTAAAAGAAAATAACTACATATTTTATGACTGCAGTGGTATAGAAATGAATTAATTCATCATTATTATACTTATTAATTTTACTTATTCTGTGTATCAACCTATGTAATAGAATATGTAGCAACCTATGTGACAGGATGTGTAGCAACCTACGGATTAGGACATGTAGCAACCTATGTAACAAAATGTGTAACAACCTAGGAACAGCATGTAGCAACCTATGTAACAGAATATGTAACAACCTAGGAACAGGACATGTAGCAGAATGTGTAACAATCTACCTAACAGGACATGTAGCAACCTATGTAACAGAATATGTAACAACCTACCTAACTTGTTTCAAAAGTTTTGTCCGTTTTAATGTCATGTGTTTTTGTAGCTTCATATCTCAATAAATATTTATTCTACTGTGTCGTGGTATATACTGATCGATGGAGAATTTTGTACTCTATACATTGATGATGTTCATTTTTTTTCTACTTTTAATTTTTTTTATTCTTTTC